>ML808608.1:0-13149 GCA_009831015.1 Picea engelmannii | reverse complement strand
TGATTCCCTTTCACAGATTACTACCCAAAAAGAGATAGTCAAAGGAGATCTTCCACTGGATGGCACCTGTTTGCGAGACAAGACAAATAAAACTAGAATATGTGCTGCAGTGGTTAGTACTTCAAAGTATTAATGACTATCTTCAAAGTATTAGTGGATTCATCATCAGTGGAGTCGCCATATAGTTTCCCTGAAACTACCAAAGAATAGGGGGAAAAGGTAGTGGAGTCACCAGGTAAGCTTACAAGAAAGGATTATGAGGCAAGGCTTACCAAAGATATGTCATTGAGGAAGGTAGACTCAGTGTTCCCCGGCAATGGCGCCAAAATTTTATCTCACAGTTTGTAGGAAGGGTTTAGGTTAGCTTGATTCAAGGCTTCAAACTAGCGTAACAGTAACTTCCCCACCCACTGTCACCTCGATGGGGAGCTCTTTCTATTTAGGAGGGCTAGTCCAAGGGAGACGTCCCTATGTAATCTGGTTTCTTGAAGGGCTAAAGGTTTAATGGATCAAGGTAAGTGATTCCCTTTCACAGATTACTGCCCAAAAAGAGATAGTCAAAGGAGATCTTCCACTGGATGGCACTTGTTTGCGAGACAAGACAAATAAAACTAGAATATGTGCTAACTAGGGTTAACCTAGCATCTAGAACTAACCCTAATGATGATGACGTCTTGCTGATTTTAGACTTGTGTTTGGATGAAAACTTGTGGCTTAGTCATCTCTCCATAGCCATAGAGGATTTGAGTACTTTCATTGGTTGATTTAGTCAAAACGTCCACCTCTTGGTTAGCTAACCCTAACCTTTAAAACAGCAAAGTTATAGGTGATGTCACACTTCTTTTTATCTTTGTTTAGCTCAAAACGTTGTGACATTTGTCATCTATTTTGATAGACTTTGGGGGTGTTGATTGCATTCATAGGCTTACTTGACAAAACATCTCTCTCATTGTCTCTCAAACCAATCTGATCTAGGGTTGACGTCATAATTGCAGCAGCAACATTATTGAAGACGCCAAACCCTCCTTTGATCCCTGCTTGAAGTGCAAACGTTGTGCCTTTTTTGCTTTCAGCTAATAAACATTTAAGTGTGGAACGTTTTCATTTGTTTGATTGACAAAAGGTCCATTTGTTTGCCTTGCTGAAATAGAGCTGACATCACCTTGATTCAGCCATAGTGACGCAGAAATATTATATATATATGAGCATATTTTCATTGTGACATAACAAGGATTTGATTGTATACATTGAATGCCTATATCTCATTTGTATTTATTGAAGAAGTGTTACAAGCATTTATCTTTGTCTAGCAATCATTGACTTCATCAATAATTTGCATTTGATCATTGCTCACATATATTTAAGGATAGTCATTAATACTTTGAAGTACTAACCACTGCAGCACATATTCTAGTTTTATTTGTCTTGTCTCGCAAACAGGTGCCATTCAGTGGAAGAATTTTCTCTTGACTATCTTTCCTGGCAGTAATCTGTGAAATGGAATCTCTTACCTTGATCCATTAACCCTTTAGACCTTTAGAAACCCAGATTACATAGGGATGTCTCCCTTGGACCAGCCATCCTAAATAGAAAGAGCTCCCCATCGTGGGTGGGGAAGCTCCTGTTACGCCAGTTTGAAGCCTTGACTCAAGCTAACCTAAACCCTTCCTACAAACTGTGTGATAACAATGCCTACTCCCATTGAAGGCCTCCTCAGGAGTCGTCCTCCCCAAAGATCTGTGGGGACTCATGTTCTGCAGATATATTGCAGTACTACAAGCTTATGCCCATAAGTAGAATGGCAATGCATGATCATGCAACATCGAAAGTGTTGCACCAACTATGGCCATTTTCTTCCTCTCTGTAACCCCATTCTGTTGTGGGTTGTAAGGAATGATCAACTACCTTCTGATACCCTGATGAGTAAAGAAATCTACAAAATCCGTGGAGGTATACTCACCTCCATTATCTGACCGCAAAACCTTGATATTTCTTATTGTTTGATTCTCTGCAAGAGCTTTGAACTCTTGGAACCTCTTGAAGACCTCACTGTTGGTCTTTAGGAAAAATATCTAGGTCTTCCTGGAGTGGTCATCAACGAAAATAAAATAGTACTCCCAACCACCCAAGGAAACTCGTGACATGGGCCCACATACATATGTGTGTATCAAGTCTAGTACCCCAGCTGATCTACTGTAACTGTTGGGAAAGAAATTCTTGGTGTACTTCCCAAGAGCACACCCGTTGCACACCTCTTGATGCTCAACGTTCAACTATGGCATACTTATCACAATCTCTCTCAGTGATCTCAGAGCTCCACGATGCAAATGTGTCATTCTCTGATGTGATATCTCACACAACTGATTGTTGTTGCTAATACTCACCAAATCATACAAAGGATGAGAAATAAATCTATGCAAGTTCCCTTCTCGTGTCCCAATCACTCTACCAAAAGTGACATTGGACCCCTTAGGGTGAATGAGGACCTATGTCCCTCTAAAGGACACCTCAAACCCCCTATCCTAGATGGAGGAAACTAAAATGATATTCTTCTTCAACCCTGGGACATACAATACATCCTTGAACACTAAAGGTGACATCAACTCCCTCTGAAAGGAAATTGTGCCACACCCAACCACCCTGACAATGGTGTTGTCTCCAAGCACTATCTCCAACTTAATCTCTGTATCTATTAGATCAGTGAAGTGATCTCTCACACCTCACATGTGACTCAATGCTCCATTGTCAATGTACCAGATGTTGGATGGTGACTCAATTGTCGAACAACAAACTACCAAGGAACATTCCCTCTCAAACTGAGAGGAAAACTCCTCCTCCTTTGTTGTCATTGCAGTACCATCATGCTTCTTCTTCTTCTTCTTGGGACATTTTCCATCATAGTGCCCCAACTTCTGACACGCAAAGAATTTAACTTTTCTCATGTCCCTTTGTTTCTCAACTCCTCTCTGTTGTTGTTTCTTGGCCCCACTCTTGGTCCCCTGCTTGGTCTTCTTCTTTCCCTTTTCCAAAAGAGAAATATCACCCTCATCACCATCCCCACCATGTTGTTGTCTAATGGATCTAGAGCCAACTCTAAGCTCCTCTTGTACAAATTCATCTCAACGCCTCTCCCAGCTGGGCATATGCTCTCTAGCCACGATGCCTCACACAAAACTCTCCCAAGGTTTGGAGAAGCCATTTAAGGTTTTTCTCACCAACTTAGATGGATCTACTATCTCTCCAACCATTTCCAAATCATCACGAATCTAATAAAATATCGTGGGGAATGAGGTAACTAATTTAGTCTTCGTCATCTTGGTGCCCCTTAAATTCTCCTGGAGCACCATATTTCGGTTCTGATTAGGGCTCTAGTAAATGCCACACAAGGAATTCCACATATGAAATGTGAAGTCCTTTCCAAACAAATGAGGTATGATATGGTCCTTTCACGCATCAAGGATAGTCCTCTTGGCCCTAATGTTCCTCTTCTGAAACTCGGCCAAAAGTACAGCAGTTGTGGAAGGGATTGTCTACAATGTTCCATAGCTCTCCCTCCTCAAGAATCAAGACTATCTTGGACTTCCATGGAGACAAGTTATCTAGCCCCGCAAGCCTATCCTCCACCCTCAAACATGCCACTACCATGGCTTCCATTTGATGCTAAACTGATGCTACTCTGACCAAACAATATTGATGCTAGCTACTGTGAGGTGAAGTAAAAATATGCCTCTAAGACACAAAACTAAGGTGTGAAAATGAAGCTTCCCAACAGTGAAAAATATGTCAATTGTTTGCCACTATATCATCCAACTCATGTGCCCTTAGTCTCTGATACCATGAAGAAATTTTAGGTTTCTATGGGCTTCCCAATAGGCCTGTCATGTGACCTCTTGTTGGGCACTAATTTCAAGGTAATTTCAAATTGTTTTTGTTGTTGTTTAGGATAGCCAACAGGTCTGATATTTCTGCCCTCTAAATCTTCCCCTTAGGAAGTGATTTGTTTCCCCTTTGTAGATGTTGTTTTAACTATTTAAGAAGGAGTTTCTTGATGTCCAAATTAGCACATATAAAACTCCACAAAAACAGTAAATACCCTCTAGGATCTTGAAAACCTGCAGCTGATAAGTAAATAACAAAACCATGAAAAATGAAAACAAGTGTTTTTGGTCAACATGAACCTAGAAAAAAAACCCATGGGGAAAACCAGTAAGAGAGATTTTATTATGGAGATCTCATGCAAAATAGCAATAAGGAAATACACAAGAAGAACATGATACATATTCTAGCTCCTCCCAAGCATAACAATGGAGTTCCTCTTGAATTTTGTGCCTCCCTTGAAGAAATATGCCCCCCTTTCCTTGTGCCTGCTAGCCTATGAAGAATGTTCCCTTTTCCTTTCCTTTTCCTTTGCCTTGCCTTGGAGTTTGCACCCAAACCTAGTGTGCCTCCTCTCCTTGGCTTGGTGCGTAATTCACTCAAGTACGCCCCTCCTCTAACAAGTGTGCCTCCCCTCCTTGGATGTGCCTTCCTCAAGCAAGTACACCTCCTCACCTTGGATGTGCCCTTTTTTTATCGAGCTAATCAGTAATTGCGGACACAAACATATCTCCCTAGTTTTACCCCGAAACTAGAACAAAACAAGACAGAATAAAAAACTGTCCCTAAGTTTTAATTATCAAGCATACTAACTACCAAGAGATAAATGACATACCTTTTATATGTCGTTTGTCCTTGCTAGTGTCATCCTTACTCCATTCCAAGGCTTATGTGATGTTGAACCTATTTAAAGACACAATCCAATGAAGTGAAAGCAACAATGTATACTCAACAAAACCTATGTATGTGATCAAGGAGTCATACAATAAAATAAGACCAATTTTATGGGAATGAAATATATCATTGTATTAAAGAATGTGGAAGAAAGATACAACCAGATGCCTTGATGTTGTCAGGTTCCTTCCAATAGTCCCTTGCTTCCCACACACTTCTACTCCATCGATTCTGAGATCAACAATCTATCTTGACAAAGCAAAGCTCAAAGCCAACATACAAGCTCCAAAAACTCCAAGCTACAAAACTCAAGAACTTTCCAACCCAATCAAGCTAAATTTCCCAATGAGAACTCTTCTCCTTTTATAAGATGAAAAGGATAGGGTGAGGAGGTTAAGATGATCCCATGAGATCAGGGACGTGACTCAGATCCAAACCGATCAGAGGCCAACTCACCCTCGAATCTTATCTTCTATAACTTTCAAGAAATTCCTCTTTTTCCTTCATACGAAAATCATCGCACCCTTAAAACTATGAAAACTATGACGATGTCACAGGCCACTGTGGTGAAACCTACAACAATCCTATATCATCTCACCCTTAACACTAAGCAAGGTGCAACGATCCCTTTTTATAAGGTTTTTACAAGGGAAAATATTATGTTCATCTTTCTGGGAAAATGTGTCTTCATTCTTCTTCAAGGATTAAGGTCATTGATCCTTCTAAAGACAAAGGGTAGGTTTACATCATTAACGGTCATAGGGGTGATGAAAATAATGTGTAACAGAGAGCCCCCCAAAGTATGAAGTTAGAACACAGTGATAGTTAAATACTTTGTCGAGTGTGTGTAGGGAACAAAGAACACGTCAGTCGGAAAACCTGTCAACAAACAAGGAAATATAGTACAATAATATACCATCACTGAGGTAGGCATTCCCATACTCATAATATAAATTACTCAAATCATAAATGTTGACATGCAAATATCCATGTCAAGTAAGATAGGTCATGGCCACCAAACATACACTGTGGATCCATGCCAATATGAGTCAAATCTGAACATAACCACCAAAAATACATTGTGGATCTATGTGTTAAAGACTCAAATTTGAACATAGCCACAAGACATACACTGTGGATCTATGCAACAGTAAAATCTGAATATATTCCAACGCAACTTGAATCTGTCAAAAAAAATTCAGGGGCTTCATCTCCACCACTCTATAGTACGAATCTAACCATGTGAATACATGTGCTGAATTTGAACATGGTATAAACTACTTGATTACCGGTCATTAGTGTATGACATTAACAAGGGCGAGGGAAATCACCATTAATGTCAATGACTCCCAAGATACTCTAGTACAATCCAACGAATTTGAATTTATGAGTTGAAGTCGACCACTTGGTGGAATCTCTCGATCAGGGGTCAATAATGAAAACCCATTGTCGAAAGCGAGGAAACTTGCCATTGAGGCATGCAAGTTCCAAGGTACCAATTAGTGTCTAAGTCTAAATCTTGGATAATGAGTTGAAGTCGACGGGAAAATACTCATCATAGGAGGGCCTTAATGTATCCCCCATCAATGACACAAAACATGTAACAAGATTTGAAGTAGATCAGAGTAACAAGTGATTTGGGACTGACTCAAGGATGGCCGACGCAATAAAAGGCTTAAGGACTACAGAAATGGCTGACGCAATAGGAGGATTTCTAGGTTGAACTTATTTTTGAACATATTTACGACATGACAACTATCTTGGAAACACTGACTCAACAACATGGATCAAAGACCAAATTGTAATCTTATAAAGGAGTATGATCAATAGACAAGCAGATTTTCCAGCCTAGACACAAAGTGAGTGAAAGGGTGTCATGTTCAAAAGTGACTCTTCCATAGAATATAGGTTTGATACATTTCTTTCCCAAATTTCCCCACCATTTCTGGATGAGTACCTCTTTATTTTTACACAAACTTGAGGAGGATAACATATGCTTGTAATGTAAGCTCATACTTCGGATGAGTCCCTCGGAGTATTTTTAACGAACCATAGGAAGGAGTGGTTTGGTCCCATATGGGCCTTTCGATGCTTGTTTTATGAGTCTAAAGAAAGAAAACTCGGGGGTTTTTCATGTTTAGAGATTCTAAAAAACACTTAAAGAAAACTCCAAAATGTCCTTTTTCGTAAAGTAGTCTGATGAGACCAAAAAAGAGATAAAATATTGCTCAACATACGCTTTCTTCAAATACTTTAACGAGCATGAAAAGAACAAGATCTCTCGACAATCTTTTCATGTTTAGAGAGTCTGAAAAGAGCTTAAAGGGAACTCCAGGGGGTTCATTTTTCATATAAACTTTACGAGTCCGAAAAAGTGATAAAAGTTTACTCGGTTACATTCTCATTGATTTACGAGCATGAAAAAGAACAAAGATTAAGCTCCGGATTGTTTTCATTTTTACGCAAGCTTAAACAAAACAAGACTATGATTGGGATAGATTTTATTTTTACACAAGCTTAAAACTAAATAAAACTTTTCTTGGACCTGGTTTCATTTTTACACAAGCTTGAACCAAAGGAAACTATGCTTGAGGTAGGTGGTTTCATTTTTACACAAGCTTGAACCAAAGTAAACTATGTTTGAGGTAGGTGGTTTCATTTTTACACAAGCTTGAACCAAAGTAAAAACTATGCTTGAGGCTTGCCAACGCATAATCCAGGAATGGTTGGTACTTAGCCCCCAGCTTAAGAAGCTACTGGCTTAACTTCAGCATGAATTCCAAAGGTTGTAAGCAAATCCCCCCCAAGCTTTGTTTCGTCCAACTGCAAAGGTGAATGAAATGAAGCTTCAAATACTAGAAGGACTTGACTCAAACATAGAGGGGGAAAACGATTTCATTTTTTAATGAGCTTGACACAGGAATAGGAACTATGCTCAAGAATCCAGGTTCAATCCCTAGACCTATGTTTCATTTTTAATGAGATTGACACAGAAACAAGAACTATGCTTGTAACCTTTGTTTCATTTTTTAACGAGGTTTCCATGGAGACGCAAAAATATCTTCGTAACCTCTGTTTCATTTTTTAACAAGGTTGCCACAGAGACACAAAAATTATCCTCATAGCTAGTTTCATTTTTTAACGAGCTTGAAATCAGAAAATCATGCTCAAAGTTGGTTTCTTTTTTTAACGAGCTTGAAATCAAAAAACCTGTGCTCAAAGCTGGTTTCATTTTTTAATGAGCTTGAAATCAGAAAACCATGCTCAAAGCCGATTTCATTTTTTAATGAGCTTGAAATCAGAAAACCTATGCTCAAAGCTGGTTTCATTTTTTAATGAGCTTGAAATCAGAAAACCATGTTCAACAGACTCTTCTTGGTCATGGCTTCCAAGAGGACAATGCTCTGGACACCATGTCAAGGGACAAAACTCAGTCATGGCTTCCAAGAGATCTTCATTTGACAGAAGAAACACTCTCTGGAAGGAACACATGTCGAGGGTCGTGATAGGTGTAAGGAGATAAGGATCTAAAATCCCTATCAAAGAGATCACCATGTCAACTACCAGATCTAAGTCATAAGAGACTGAGCTTACAACGAGAGGTTCATCTTCATTGGTAGGTGAAGCCATGGGGGACAACACCACATAATTGACCAGTGATGGGGGCGATACCATCTACATATAGGAACTATTTAGGGAGGTCATTGAGTCAGGACCAACGAATGAAAGTTGATCAATAGTCACAATTCTTCCATCGTGAGGGAAAGATATCACACGAAAAAGAGTGGACACAATAGCTTTCATGGAATAGACATAATCTCGCCCAAGGAGTAAATTTAAATCCAAGGGGTCTCAGACTACCATGACATCAATAAAGATAGTTTTCCCTCACAAAGTTACAGGAAATTGAGGAAGGACTCCTAAAGGTTGACTGGTTCTTCTGTTAAAAGCTAACAGACTCTAGGTAACCGGCACAAGCTAAGGATAACCCAAAGCTTGCCAAGCAATAGAGGAAAAAATACAAATGGACGCACCTTCGTCTATCAGTGTCTGAGGAATGTCCCATCCACAAACCTGTATTGTAATCTTGAAAGGAATGTGAGAGGGAAGACGAGGTCCAATTAGCACACCCCAATCAAAAAGGATGGTCTCATTACTTGGAGGGGGTTCCACAGAAGAAGAAGGAATGCCCCCTAGCATGGTAGATTCTATATCAACGAGAAAATAGTGGGCAGTATCGAGTTTACTCTCTAGCGGGAGAGTAGGATCGACCGATGATGAGATCAAATTGACCACTTGAGTTGCATTCTCCAATGGGAGAATGGGGTCAACAGATGGAAACGGAATGACCGCTTGGGTTTTACTCTCTAACGGGAGAGTGGGATCGACCGAGGATGGGATAGGATCGACCACTTTGTCAACTGGTTCAACTAAGGATGTGACGAGATTGACTACCTGGTCAACCAGACTGACCGACGAAGGGACCGGATTGATCATTCCATCAACTATAGGTGGGTCGAGAGTAAGCTTGTGATAAGCAGCTAGAAGTTGAGGCTGGGAAATAGTCATGTCTTCCAGTAATTTTGAGGCTTCGTTCATATGAGGGCAAAGGTGAGTCTGATGACTCCCTCTGAATAACATATATGGGAACTTGACTCTACTTTTCTTCTTCCCAACGGTATCCTGACTAGTTGACAAAAGGGAATCAACATGTTGTTCAGAGGTTGTAAGCAAATTCCCCCCAAACTTCGTTTCATCCAACTGCAAAGGTGAATGAAATGAAGCTTCAAATACTAGATGAAGGACTAGACTCAAACAGAGAGGGGGAAAACCATTTCATTTTTTAACGAGCTTGACACAAGAAGAGGAACTATGCTCGAGAATCCAAGTTCAATCCCTAGACCTCTGTTTCATTTTTTAACAAGCTTGACACAGAAACAAGAACTATGCTCGTAACCTCTGTTTCATTCTTTAACAAGGTTTCCACAGAGACACAAAATATCCTTGTAACCTTTGTTTCATTTTTTAACGAGGTTGCCACAGAGAAGCAAAAATTATCCTCGTTGCACCCTTAAAACCATGCAAACTGAGACGACATCACAGGCCATTGTGGTGCAACCTACGACGATCCTAGATCGTCGCACCCTTAACACTAAGCAAGGTGTGACGATCCCTTTTTATAAGGTTTTTACAAGGGAAAAGATGATTTTCATCTTTCTGGGAAAATGAGTCTTCATTCTTCTTCAAGGATTAAGGCATTGATCCTTCTAAAGACAAACGATAAGTTTACATCATTAACGGTCATAGGGGTGACGAAAATAATGTGTAACACCTTCCTTGTTGCTTGCACCCTCTCCTCTCAAGAAGACTTCCTCAAGATCTCATGTGCCCCTCTCCTCACAAGAGTGTGCCCTACTTCATCTCCAAGCTTTTCTCTCTTCTCCTCTCTTCACTCTAAACTCCAAGTGAATGAATGAATCTACATTTTTCCCTTTTGCCTCCTTTAGCCTCATCCTTAAGCTAACCTAGAAAACCAATGGACCAGATTAGATTTAGGCCAATCTCCAAAATTAATGGATGAGATTAGATCTCATTTTTCACTTAAGTTTCCATAGTTTACTTTTTCGTCATTAATAACTTTATAAAGTCAATGTGACTTTAGAACTTAAAATACCTTGTCAATAATGATGTAATAAAGTCAAAGTGACTTTATAACATAAAGTAAAGTAGCAAGGGTCAAATATTTCCCACTTTGTGTTTAGAGACTCACAAACACAAGGGGACCACTTTCCAAGGCACCCAAATCTCAACATTTTTCACACAGAAAATTTCATGTAAGCAATCATTTTTGCAAAAACAGAGCAAAAATTGATTTGTTGATATCTCCCAAACCGTGAACCCATTGACTGTGAAATTTAGACTATAAATGTATCAAGGTATGATGAATAAACACAACAAATTTCAAGCAAATCCAGTTTATATTTTTTAATAAATTGGCCACCGTCACCCTCAGCCATTTTTCCTTTTTCTCAAAATTTATGCATCTATTGGCTGCGATTTTTGGTGAGTATAAGCATAACAATGATACCAAAAACTTCACCAAATTTCATAGAAAACCAATTTGTAGTTTGAGAGCTAATGGTTAGACAAGACTGCAACAAGAAATCAGTTATAGGAACTTCGGTGACCCTGGTGCAACAAGTTTTTACATGTGGATAAGACTTATGTGTCATTTTATGTTGTTTTAGTGTGCTAGAAGATTTTACAGGATTGCTAAACATTGGAATGAATTTGAAGAAGTATCAGCATGGACACAAATTGACAAGATGCTTGGGATATTACACATGAGTAGAATTTGGCCACCTCACGTACACTTAGAGTAATGCGCATTTGGGTTCACCACAAGAAATTTAATATGTTGCATGAGGACATGCAACATCCTTTGTCTGGGGGAGATGTTGGGTTCTAGTTTAATCATTTTTGCAAAGCTCATTCACTGCTAATTTTGACATCAAAACCTTCATTCTTGCCCTTTTTCACTTAATCAATGGCATAATGAGCTTTAAAATAGGTAATAAATTGTCATTTTTAGATTTACTCTTAGTTTTACTTGTAAGTGGTATTTAGAACTATTTTTGTAGCAAAATCACCTACATTTAAGTAATTATAGGAATTTACCATGTTTCACTAGTTATTAAAGGAATTGACCATGTTTTACCAATCATTACAGGAATTATAGGTTAGCAAATCTCCACTTGCTTTGAGAAAGAATTTCCACATGGAGGAACTTCACCACTACTAGGAGATGATGATTTACATATCTTACCCTTCCCATGGCAGTTAACACCCTATGGTCAATGCAAGTCAAAACCGGCAAGAAGTTATTATAGGAAATTTGGCTAGCAATTATTACAGGAAATTCGACAGACAATTATTACAAGAAATCCATAGGTAGTTATTACAGGAAATCTACAGAACTATTTGCAAATTTGTTGGTTCATCCACATAATCTAGATTTCAATGCCAAAAGCAAGGATCGAGGATCATATTGATAAAAGATCAAGGAACCAATCTAGAAAATCAAAGGAAAAGCTATGTCAAACACTATAATGGAGATCAGAACTATTTTTTCTGTAATCAGTTTTGAAAAATAGAGTTATTGAGCAATGATATTCATAGGTAATGTATTGCACGATAAGTACGAATCAATTAATTCTGCGATGTGGGTTTTGTGCGGAATAGGGTCATTTAGGTGACTGTTGAGTCAAATTTCCCAAAAAGTACGAGACATGGGTTGTATGAGCATTTCTTCAAAACATAATTTCCTAGATTTTCCTGTAGCGAGCGATTTCCAATTTTCTTAATGTGTACAATACAGCTTGGATATTATTAGTTATTTCTATGATTGGGGATTTGGTTATTGAATATTTTTTATAAACACATTCTCAAATAACAGTACAAGGATCAATTGGATTGGAGAATATTGTGGTTATGAATTGGAATTCTTGTAATTGTTGAACTGTATAGGAGCATTAATTCATTGGAGCTTTCTCTTTAATTGATGAGTTAGATCTTTCACACAATATGAGTTTTCCTTAACAACATATTCCAGGAGGGCCCCCTGGTCTATGTTGTCTTTTTGTAAGTGATTCTAAAAGTTCATTTTATTACTTTTATTTATTTGTTGTAGAGTTACATGCTCTATTATGATTTCTTGTAGAATAAGAATCCATTTTAATTAGCTTGCAGGCAATGTTACGTTGACTATGTGATCTATGATTATTCCAAATATAGATGTTAAATACAACAACATGAGTGATTGATCTTTCATCTTTTGTGTCATACAAACAATCATCACACAAATATACTCAAAGTTGAACTATGTATGCAACTCATTTCTATCTTTCTTATCAGTTAATTTCCTTATTGCAATTTACCTTGTATTCAGTCTTTTAACTTGAATTTCAAATTAACCCTTATTGGTCTTGAAGCTTGGTTGATTAAAACAAAGTGCATTTGCAAGTAGACACACTTTGACAGTGAATGATTTACTTGTGATTTGATTCCCTACCATAAGACGGTCAAGTCTGAGTGATCATGACCAAAAGAATCAATTGATGTTCGTGAGTTTGGCAATTTATTGCTTTGATTTTAGTAGGACTTCTTAGGCAATTTCAAGACTAGTTCTACACATATTGTGCTTGTGTCTCATAAGTTTACTTACCTGGATTGATAATAAATGTTGAGGAATCTAGACCACTAGATCAGCCCAATAATGGGTGTTAGGAAAACACATCAACATTAAGATATATGGAACACTCTTTTCATATTTGGCATAATATCTCTTTTTCCAACACTCTCAATATGTAGTATGTATCG
>ML808607.1:175333-188896 GCA_009831015.1 Picea engelmannii | reverse complement strand
AATTGCCATGTAAAGATTCGAGTTGTAAAACTCAAAATTGCATGTCTAGGTCAAAGTCAAAGTTGTCAAGTTTGTCGCATGTTGCATGCATGACATGCATTGCATGCATGTCTAGTTGCATGTTGCATGCATGACATGCATGACATGTGCATGTTGAGTTAGTTCGCATGCACTGTCAAGTCAAAGGCGAGTTGTAACTGAAGTCTCAAGTCAAGTTCTATTTTCGAACTCATGTCCAAGGTCTATTTTCTGAAGTGTAAAGTCGAGTTAGGAAAGCATGCATTCAAGCTCCTAATTCGAGCCATCTCTTTCTCCTCTCCACTCCTTTATAAGCAGAGGTCGACCCCTCATTCTACACACTTGTTATGCAGAGTAAGGGTGAAGGAGGAGAGGCAGCATAGGTGTCCTAAGGCAGCAAAAGTTCTCTGTGAAAGTGCGCTGTGTATATCAGTCCCTAAGGCAGCAAAAGTTCTCTGTGACAGTGCTGTGTATATCAGTCCAAAAAGACAGCGAAGGTAACTTGGAAACAGTGCTGATATATATCAGCAAAAAAGGCAGCAAAGGAGTCCTAAGGCAGCGTATGAATTCTGTTCACAGTGCTGGTATCTAATAGCAGATTAGGACAGCAAGGTCTCTCTGTTTTTACAGGTTACACAGTCAGGTCAAAATCATCTTGGCAAGCTCATTTAAGAGCATATTTTTCATGTTGGATATTTGTAAGTGATCATACATTATTAATGCAATAAAGGAAGATCGTTTGCTGGGGTTTTTCTCCCTTTACAGGGTTTCCCCAGGGTATATGGGTCGTTGATGTGCATGCTTATGTATCTACATGGTTATTGCTATTCAGTTATGATTCTATATTTTGAAATGTATTAAGCTGGAATCAAAGAGTTGAAGAATTTAAATAAATAATCCGCATAAGAAATCAAACTTACAATTTAACAATTAGTTCTGACAACTTTATTGAATAGATTTATTTATGGCCAATAATATGGTTGGCAAATCTGTTTAGATATTGATTAAAGCTAGACAATCATGTTGTCATATACCAAGTTGTTCAAATTACGTACTGCACATACCGAATTCTATTTTTACCCATGTTGTGGGGCATGGCAGCTCGGATCGGGCAAGCTGCTCTAATAATCCATTGCCCTGCATGCTTCTCTTCTCGACGTTCTGATTTTATGGTGCCTGAATGATGTAATTATGCCACTTAGTGGTGCCAAGAGATAAATAAATATTAACTTCATAGGATGATATTCATTGGAGCTTGATCAAGCAACTGATTTTTCCTGTGTGAAGAAACTCAAAGAAATATCTGGAGTCATTCATTGTTATCATTTGCTGATTTTTTATATAGTTTACTAGGTTATCAAACTTCAAACTCTGTTGTTTTAGTACATGTTTTGACATACAAGAGAACCTTATTGCTCCAACAAATTCTTGGCAATTGCAGGGAATGCCCCCTAGACTTGCGGGAAGCAATCGCTAGCTTAATATTTGCTGCACCTAGATGTTCTGACCTGCCAGAACTACTACATATCCGCAATTTGTTTGTTGCCAAATATGGAAAGGAATTTGTCGCAGCTGCCGCAGAACTTCGGCCTGATTGTGGTGTGAACCGCCAGGTGAATTAGAATTATTTTTTGTATATTATATTATCAAACAAAGCTTTCTTTAATACATTTTTATGACTTACTTTATAGTTTGAGTCAGTGTGAATTGTTCTGTGTTGCAATATAGATTATCGAAAAACTATCAGTTCGTGCTCCGGATGCCGAGATAAAATTGAAGACACTGAAAGAAATAGCTGAAGAACATGAAGTAGGATGGGATTCTTCTGCTACAGAAGCAGAGTTCTTTAAGTTGCATGAAGATTTGCTGGTGAGTTCTTTATTTGAAATCCTTTACAACAGAAGCACAGATGCTACATAAGTATCTGAAGCATCTGATGGGTATAATTTTCTTTTGTCAGGATGGATCAAATCACATTTTGAGTGGGGTGAAAGTGCCACTTAATGTTGAGGAAGAAAATGAATCCCATCCCACTTCAGTCAAACTTCCTGTCCAAGGTCCTATATCAGAGACATCTGATGATGTTCTAGATCTTCCAGAAGTTCCTAGCAGGGCAGTGTCACAACGGAGAGAGTCACAAAATGTTGCCATGACAGGATCACAAAGTCCTATTGCAAGATCACATCAAGTGGAACAAGTTTCATCCAAATTTACTTATTCCAGAAGCAGGCATGATACCATGTTGCAGGTTGCATCCAGCCAATTACTTTCTCCAGGTGCAAATAAAAGTTTACCAACTTCATCTTCTTTTACATCTACTGACATGGCTGGGGAGAAGCAGTTTGTTCCCTTCATTTCTTCATCATCCCCCATCGTGGCTGTTGACAAAAAAGAAGAAATCCAGGCATGTTCCATCTCAAGCCCTAAAGCTAAAACTGCTGTGGATTTCCCAGATGTTATAGCTTCCGCCCAAGCGGCAGTAGCAGCTGCAGATCGTGCAGCAGCAGCTGCTCGTGCTGCAGCAGATCTTGCTAAAGTCAAAATTTTTGATTTCAAGGCAAAGACTCCTCATGGCATCTCCCGAGGAGGTTCTGAGAGCACCTTCATTGGGCGAGAAAGATAGAGAAAGAGAAATTTATTCCAATGGCTGTTTTCTGAATGAGACCTACCTGCCATAGGGAATAGAATTTGAGCAGCTCTTGATCCTTTGAAGATGGCATTCATAATTTGTAAAGTGGATATTGAGGTGACAATCCAATGAAAAATATATTTGAGAGGAGGAAGCCTCTTGAAATTGAGGTTCTTTTTGAGGCCATTTCTGTTTCAAACCTGTCTAACAGTAAAAGCAGCTTTATGAATATGCTCACAAGTCATGACTCATACCCTGATCCTCAAGACCCAGGAGTTGGCATTTAAGCATTGATAATTTGATCATATCAATTATATTTCACTTCAATGAATAATGTCACTGATATTTCTGACCAAATATTTATCCAACTCTTCAGATTCTTGAGCTTTAATTTGGCTTTGGCTTTAATTTGACACCAGCTCAGAAATTTGAGCTTTTTCAATCCCCTTCAAAAGACTTGTGAGTGTTTTGAGTTCAATTATAGTTGCTGTTGGCAACAATACTTGGAGTTTCTACTTTGGACTATTTGATTCAATAGTAATTGAGATGCTGGCTTCAATCTGCTCTTCAAAAAAATAAGGAGCACATGATTCCATAAGTCACAAAGTAGAAGCATATTGTATTCAAGTTTCATAATGCAGCTATATACTGAAATTGCATTGTAAGATTAGTTCAGTGTGTTGCTGACCAACTTGAATGCCATCTTCCAAGTTGGTTAGGAAATTTTGCCGTGCTAAGGTAATGTATTGTGTTCTGCTAGAATGCTGAATCCTATTTGAACTTAATTTTGGTTTTTTTTAAAGAATATAATGCTTCCTTTAAAATCTAGTAAATTATTAATAAATGATATGTAGAGGCTTTTTATACAAAAAAAGTGGGCCACATAAAGCATCCACTACAGGAAAAAATCCTAGCATCTGGCGCCGCATGGGCCACATAAAGCATCCACTACAGGAAAAAATCCTAGCATCTGGCGCCGCATGGGCCACATCAAAACTATTAACAGTCCATGCTCTAAGGGCTTAAACAGAAAATAACAAGTCATATAGCCTTAGGGCTAGAAACAAGAGCAACACTGATGGACTGCTATTTTGACATCTTTTTGCTACAAAAACACTCCCTTTTTGGCCTATAGCATGTATCCATTTTTCGTCTTTCCATTGTGTTTAAGACTCATTCCCTTACCTTATTATGATTTTGCTCAAGGTATATATATTTGCCATTTGTTCTCTTACTTTCTTTTTATAGTTAGAATTAAAGTATGTTTTGAGATGGTTTGGATTATTACACATATATATGCATCCATGCTATGATCACAAGGGCCTTGCTAACTCAAACTACTATGAGAATGATCACCATTTACAGGTCAGCATGAGTTAGCCTCGGTCATACCTCTTACACTTGCACAAGGGATTAACCTTCAAACCCTACCTTTGAATCCAGAAATGAGAACAAGTGGTTCTCTCGAATATCAAGGGTATTGAAGATATATCAATGAATATGTGATATGCAATGGTTTGGATCAAAGGGCTTCATCATGATAATAGTTTGATCACAGACATGGCTGCGAGAATCTCGTTGAAACCATCAACAGTCATGCATTAGCGCGCTTGTGGCTTAAATGATCCTGCAGATCGAACAAAGTATCAAGTCATGTTATCTCATAACTGCATAACCGTGATAACATTGGAGGAACACGTGACCACAAGTTGTAGTCGAATCTTTCAAAGGGTGCAGAGGAGTTTTGATGACTTGGTTGGCCGAGGAATGCATGAATGGGTAGCTATTGGAACCGATTGTGCCTCAGATCCAATAAAAAAATTGTTATAGTTTTCAGTGTGATGTTTTGTTAGAGCTAGTATTGATTTTTAAGGGGCCTGTCGCTCCATTTATGGAGCAGGCAGGCCCCCTTCTCATGTATATATGTGTGTGCATTGTGAAATCGCCTCAGAGAAGACAAATCAATTTAGTATCAAACTTATGTTGGATATACTTGCTCTGTAATTTTGGTTTGCAAATTCAATATAGCGCCTGGATTTTATATGTGGAATTTCAACATAACATTGTGAAAGGTGACTTTGTGAAAGCAAGCACAGACCAAGTCTTGAGGGGGCCCACTCAAGGTAAGGCACTGTGCTATTTCTGTGTATTGTAGTTTAGTTCTTATTTCAGTTGCTGGTTAATCATTTTGCTGTGATAGTATAGTTTACGCTTCCCTGTATGCTTCATTTCAGCCTTCTGAAAGTTATGCTATAGAATCACCCTATTCTCAGTGCTCACCCATGCTCAGTATACATAGATTATGTTGAGTTGTGGAAATGATTCCCAACAACTTTACTGTCTGAGGTGCCATTAACCAAGTTAGGGATTGAAAATATTGTTGATTATGTTGTTATAAACTTATGGTTTGATTTAGATTAGAGTAGATTAGACCATATGATAGATTATACTTGCTTTAGAATGTTGTATGTTTCATTTTAGTTTCTTCAGAAGAATGTTATAAGACTAGTGTGCTACAGAATCACTCTGTTCTTGGTCTCACTTGGTGAACAGAGCTAAGTGGTGAGATCACAAGCATGGGTCTCAATGATTTTACTATAGGAGGTACCACCAACTGGGATGGGGATCAAGAATACTGATGATTCCCTTTTTCATGCTTTAGTTTAGATTTATGATTAAAATGATTTTCATTACTTTATCTGTCAAATAGACTAGATTGTATGGTAGTGGCAATTTTTTTTTGAGGGTGTTAGTCCCTAAAGTTGTTCTTGACTGCTAAGGGCAAGCTAAGGCACCTCAGTTATTGCAATGGTTTATAAAATATATGTAGAAATTTTAGGGAGATTTTGGCTCAGTTATGAAAGATTGGGCATGGAGTCAAACTCGTTATAACACTCATGCATCACAAGGCATCAAGCTAGTTATCAGACATATTGTAGCATATGGTGAAAGATGGAGGAAATAAGATGAATAATTATGAATCACAAAATTGAGCTATTCTAGTTCAATTTTGTGATATCATAAGAATGAATATTCAATCAACAGAAATTCTTCCTGCAGACTGAAAATTACAATAAACTCGTATCGCATGAGCAATTACAATGAATTCTCCATTGTGCAAGTTCCATGAAGTATGAACAATCTTTGATTCTCAAAATTTGGCTTTCATTCAAATGAGGGAAGGAAAAATGTATGTAGAACATCGGAAAGTACAATCTGAAAATATAGCCTTCAAGTTTCTGTAAGGATGAAAATGCTAAAAACAACCTTTTTTTACAGCCCATAAAAAATAGTAACCTTGTACTGCCTCTAAACCTCCCTCTCGGACTTCCCAACTGAACCCCCCTTCCTTTTTCTAAGAGGAAAATTCTTTTAAAGAAAATACAATAGGTGAATCATAACAAGCTGTTACAATATTTCCAGGATCAAATCCTTTTGACAAACTAAAAATGAAAACAATTTTAAACCAACTGCAAGAAATCGGGAAAATATGAAATCGAATGCTTTCAAATCTTAATTTGATCATGGATTTGTTATTTTTGTGCCATTAAAATCTAGAACTGGTAAGCAAAATATAAGTGTTCCATATATAGAGAACATATGGTGACCATCCATGAAGGGATGTGTCCCTTGGATAATAAATAACTATTTATTATTATTATTACTTATTATATATATTATTTAATAATTAATTATTATATTATTAATTATTAATCTAGGAGAATGTCTTCCTGATGTTGTACAATCATCAACACTCCCTCTCAACGAGGGAGACATTCTACATCATGCCAAGTTTTCCTCTAAAGTACAAACTTTGCCCTAGACTCATGACACAAGTCTATCAGTCCTTGGAGATGTCTCTCTCCCACCTGAATTGAGGGGAAACTCCCCTTGTGGCTCTCCCTCTGAGCCAACTGACTCTCTGAGATCAGGCTCACTCTGGGTCCACATGTGATAACATCTAGCATCTTGAGTCTTTTATCATTCCTTGTCATATCACCATGACTAGGACAAACCACACCAGGGTCGTTCACCATAGGTACACCCCTGTGAGTGAATGTCAACCTGATGCTAACTGACACATGGAAAGCACCTCAAGTTCGTATTATTCCTTATCATGATCAAGGAAGGACTATGCCTGGGCCCATTTACCACAAGTGCACCTTTATGATAAATGTATCCCATCTCCCTTAGTCTGCAACCCAATCTAGGAGAAGGTTCGCCCGATGCTAAGACATCGACACTCCCTCTTAGCTAGGGAGATATCTTTCCATGATGTCTTCATCTAGTAGTCTACTGACTACTCTGTAATCAACTAGTAGCACACAACTACTACCATGCCATTGGTAGCTCGAATCCTCTGTCACAGTTTCTGCGATCAAGTAGTACACAACTGCTCCAAATGATCTGGTAGTCTCCATGACAATCAACTAATAGCATACAACTACTACAATTGCCATTCAATAGAACACGAGTGTGTTGATCCATAGTACACAACTACTATCCAATGGTACACAACCACTGCTAGTAGCACATAGCAATTGTCCAGTGCCACAATCATTGTGAGTGGTACACAACCACTGTAGTAGCACACATCTACTGTCCAAAGATGTACAGTCTCCACCAGTGGTACACAACTACTGTAGTAGCAAAAGCTCTGTCACACATGGCACTCCCATGTGAACTTCTAGAGGCTACTCCCTCTAGAAACACTAGGGTCAACTCCCCATAGTGTGAGACGTCAAGATCAACTCCATTGACATGTCCTTATGTGTTTCCAAAAGGGACGTGTCCTCATGTTCTCTTCACAAGGCACGTTGAGCTATAATCCCAAAACCACTTATCCCTCTCAGATAAGTGTCCTCATAGATCAACTCAACTTAGTGACATAGGAGTACGATATGGACTTCTAGAGGCTACTCCTTCTAGAAACACTAGGGTCAACTCCCCATATTGTGTGATGTCAAGGTCAACTCCCTTGACGTGTCCTCATGTGCTCTCCACAAGGGATGTTGGGCTATAAGCCCAAACCCACTTATCCCTCTTGGATAAGTGTCCTCATAGATCAATTCAACTCAATCACAGAGGAGTACGATATGGAGAATGTCTTAGGAAGTTGCAAACATCAACACTCCCTCTTAGCGAGGGAGGCATTCTCTACCACGCCAATTTTGTCAAAGAAGTAATCAAACTTCATCCTCGTAACGGGTTTGGTAAGAACATCAACAACCTATTCATCTGTAGGAAGGTACTACACTAGTATTTCCTTCCTCTGCACCATGTCTCAGATGTAATGGTACTTGATCTCAATGTGTTTTGATTTGTCATGAAACATTGGATTCTCTGAGAGCTTCACACAACTTTGGTTATCACAATGAATAATGGTGGATTCCAACACATGTCCAAATAAATTTGTAAGGAGCTTGCGAAGCCACACTGCTTCACGGATTGCCACACTCAATGCAACGTACTCTGCTTCTACGGTGCTCAAAACCACATAAGTCTGTTTCTTGCTACACCAGTAAACCATGGCAGATCCCAAAGTGAAGCAACACCTGGAGGTGCTCTTGCTGTCCACTGCACTCCTTTCCCAATCAAAGTCAGTATATCCCTGCAATCTCATGTCAATATTGGAAGTATATCTCAGACCATGTCCAACTGTGCCTCACAGGTATCTCAACACATGCTTCGCAACAATCCAGTGTTTCTGTCTCGGCTGACTCATAAACTGGCTAAGTGCCTCACTGTATAACAAATATCTGGTATGGTGTTAACCAGATACATCAATGATCCAATCAGCTCTCTGTATAGGGTCATATCAATCTCGTCGGAATCAGAACAGAACACACTTAGTTTCTTTAGATTCGTCACCATTGGTGTAGCCATGGGCTTACAGTCCAACATCCCAAACTTCTTCAATATCTCAACTGTGTACTTACCCCGACTCAGGAAGATCTCATAAGTTCTCTACAACTTGAGTCCATACAGGGCCTTCTTCAACCTGCACACATGAGACTCCTTCTCATGTATCACGAAACCATCTGGTTGCTCGATGTATACTTCTTCCTCAATCTCTTCATTGAGAAAGTCTGTCTTCACATCCATCCGATGTAGTCTTCAACCCATGGATGTTGCAAGGGAAATAATCGTCTGGATAGAAGTGCATCGAGCAACAAGAGCAAATGTCTCATAATCTATTCCCTCTACTCGAGAGAATCCTCTAGCAACAAATCTCATTTTGTGCTTCTCGATTATCCTGCCAGCTGTGTGTTTGATCTTTATAGATCCACTTGGAAGTAACTACAAACTTCCCTTCATGTCTCAGAACAATATCCCACACATCATTCTTCATGATGGACTGATACTCCATCACGACATCTCTACATACTGGATGACTAGATGCCTCCTCATAACAGGAAGGCTCAGTATCAATGATGTGGCTCATAGCTACAACATAACACAAATATCTTTGAGGTCTTTTGCTCTATTGGAAGGTAGCACGAGGAGTTGCTTCTCCTTCTGCCTCATGCAGAGTTTGACGAGCCCATGCAGGTCTCTTCCGACCTACTGCAATATCTCTTGGAACATCAACTAGAGCTACAGGGTCAACGAGATCAATTGGATCAATAGGCTCAAGTGTCTCCCTATGAACTACTGGAGGGGGAGGGGGAGAAGGCACCATATCTTCCTGTCTCTCACTATCAATTTCCATGTGAGATCCTCTAGATCTCCTGAAGGCTACCTCCTCCTCAAAGGTAACATCTCTTCTCACATCACTCTGTCTCTAACTAGGGATGTAGATCCAGTATGCCTTCGAAGACTCATTGTACCCCACAAATGTACCCTTTCTTCCTGGAGGGTCTAGCTTGGTCCTTTTCTCCTTGGGTACATGGATGTATACTGGACACCCAAATATCCTGAAATGTCCAACCTCAGGCTCACTCATGAACTGTGTCCATACTAGACATCTCGTGATTCCCTCGTGGAACACATGTCTAAGACATATCGAGGTTCCCTCATGGAACCAATGTCTCACAAGACATATTGAGGTTTCCTCGCGAAGCCAATGTCTTGGTTCCTTCATCTGACCATCTGAGGCACGTCAAGATGAAGTCCACATTCTCTACTCCCTCTGACACTAAAGGTAGCGCTTCCTCCTTCTCTGTAGGTAACTCAATCTCTGCTTCCTCTGGATGTAGTATTGCCTCCCTTTTGATTTTTCATGTATTCCATTTATTGGCTTGTATGTTTTAACCAATATTCCACTAACAATCGTCACAATGCATTTCCACATTGCTCATTGTCTAGATTTGTGCATTAATCACATCTGAATCAACCTTACTCACCATCGCACTGTTTAGAAATGATTTTCTAAACATTTATGAGCATAATGGTAAAAAAATAGATCTAACTCAATGCTATATCTTGGTTTGTATTTCTTAGAGTGCAATTATCACTTTAATGCATCTAGAACTACACAGTTCTTCTGGTTCGCACATGAGTTTGTAATGGAGCGCATGGGACAAATTTATCCTTAATTCACATGTAAGACTCCACTCTTGCTCGCAACATCTTCTCACAAAATGAAATCGGAAGAATCCTCATGGCAACTCCTCCTTTCTCAAAGAAATGATTGGTGGATCGATGGAGGCTCACCAAATTAGTCACTCAGCACACAGATCTTCACATTCCTTCTCCTTCAGTTGATCCTATTTGAACTATCTCTCCACATTGACAGCTTGAGACAATCTCGTTGCCTTATGCAAGCATATGGAAATTTTGCTCCCAGATCTTTATAACGACAAGCTTGTGATAATCCATGGCATAAATCATTTTTTTGTAGAAGCCCTGCCTCCGCTTTCTTTCTGTATGACAAGATCTCGGCTGATATTTCCTGATGGGCCAATTATGTTGTTGGTATTAAGGGATGCGACCATTCCATTGAGGGATCGGGGATACATCATCCTGGCCTTGGCATTGCAGATCAAATCCCCTAAGTTTCTGGGTTTTCCTAGTCTCACCATTTTCACACTCGATGACGATTTGATTTTCTGCCAAGACAGCTAGGATTTCGTGAACAACGTGAAATGTAACATTCTTCTAAACAAAATATTGTTGTACACATACCTGCTTACAATTTTCGTGGGTATTGGATTCGACACTCTGCTCCAAGGCCAACATCTTATGGTTACATATAGTAATCTTTTTTCCTTCAATGGCATCCATCAAGAACCCTAATGATTTTTACAATCAGTTGATCGTGGTACATGGAATTCTTGCACCTTTCACATTCTGGGGGTGATGCTTCTTAATTGCATATGCACGGGCACTTCAAGCCAGGAATCTCTGCTGCCTTTGGATTCCACATGTAATACCACCGATGGACACTATCCACTATCGCAGGCCTTCTTCAACTCTTCCTGGAGAGACACATACAACCATCACTAACAACCGGTTGCTGATCTATGGACAACTCAGAAATGAGAGTGACTATTGGAGGATGTCCCCTTCTCTGTAGAGCTCTCTGCATAATCCACGGTCCTCAAAGAGGGTTTGCCGCAAACACACCCAAATAATCTATGTGAACTTCAGGAGTCGTGGTTGCAATGTCTTCTCTCAGGATCCTGGGCCATCCCATGAGGGAGTTAACCCAATCTTTCTCTGATACCATGTTGATTTTTCTATATAAGATGATGTATGATGGATGTATTATTACAATGATGAGTGTTCCATATATGGAGAACATATGGTGACCATCCATGAAGGGATGCGTCCCTTGGATAATGAATAACTATTTAATATTATTATTACTTATTATATATATCATTTAATAATTAATACTTATATTATTAATTATTAATCTAGGAGAATATCTTCCCGATGTTAAAAAAAATCATGGAAAATATGTAAATGTTAACACCACCAACCCAACTTCTTATCCCATGTGAAAAAATGATATGCGCTGCAAAAATGGGTGCTATGAGAATGCAATGCTTTTGGTAGCGCCCCTGCTATTGGCCAAATGTCAAAATTTAAATGGTGCAAACTGAGTGCTAACAAAGGGTCTCACAAGTTCACACAAGACTTCAGGTTGATAGATTAAATGATTGTGTACTATGAATATATCCAAACAATAGGAGGAAACTTATACACACCGTCATTTTTTGCATCATTGTTGGGGAGGCACTCAAAGAACTAGGATTTTTTCCTTCAAAACATCAAAGGAAATATACTAGGCTAAAAGGAGACCTTAGGGAATATTCGACTACCCCTTTGATCATAACCTTTGCTCAGAATATCGTGCATTAAAATCATCATTGGATTCATGACTGGAGGCACTAGAAACCCTCACATTCATGGTGCAGGGAACCACCCACAAAACTAACAATCAGGTAGGAAAATCAGAAGAGAAAGAAGACCCTCAAGGATCTCTAGGGCTCCCCCATTTTCAAAAGTGGCATCCAATATTTCAGATAGTCCACCCAAGATTGATTTTACGGCTGGTATAGTTATAAACTCTCCTACTTTTGAATCTCCTAGGGACCAAGACAATCCCGTCGAAGAACTCGGGCCTTCCATTGCCTCAGACGAATCCCTTTGGGGAGTTAATTTTCCAAGGATGGGGAAATAAGTAGAAGCATCCAAACAAAGAGAACCAATCATGTTTGAATTCCCCATTGAAGAATTCAATGGCATAATCAAGATGAAAGATATCCCGTCAGTTTCCTTACCAAACTTTCTTGGCTTGCCTAGTGAGGATCCTAATACCTTCCATTTTGAATTTGATGTCCTTTTCCGAAGCTATGAATATTATTGTGATGCCCATAAGCTAAAAATGTTCCCATCTACCTTAAAAGAAGCAACCCTTTGCTAGTTCATGGGGCTCAAAGTGAATTCTATTAAGACCTGGGATGAAATGAGACAAAAATTATTACAAAAATACCAATATTATTGTAAAGTGAGGGATATTCATGAGGAAATATTTAATATGACACAAAGGGAGGAAGAAATCCTATAAGATTATGTCAAAAGCTTCCAATACAATTTGTAGAGGACTAAACAAAATGCACTTGATTCCGAGACTTTGCTGATTATCCTTCTTAGGGGAATTAAGGATGATTGCATGGATGCATTAAACCTTATGGGAGTTGGATATGTCTCCCAAACGACATATGAAGATATCTGTGAATTATGCAAACATTATTCACAAGGTACTACTAAATCCAGGAGAGGCCTCATGGATCTAGCCTCCAGGGTCACTAAGTTAGCTAGCAGAGGAGGAGTTATTAGGGTTGAAATAGAGAACATGTTGGGCAACTTCATGTTAAGTTTTGATGCTTTAGCTCATGCATGTAGTTTATGTTGATTTTTCAATAAGAAAGGCTTAAGCATGAAGTTCATTCCATTTTAGCATTTTACTTAAACCATGAACAATTTGTGGCAGCAACCAAAATCCCAAGAAGAAACACCATGCACAAGTACACAAGAAGTATCCTAGGAAACCCTTCTACACAAAGGAAGAAAACCCAACCAATCCTTTGCTATATTCTTCAAGAGAAATACCTTCACCACCATAAACACCTAGCAATCAAAAGGGTGCTCATAAACCCTAGAAACCTAGCTCCCAAGAGAGGTGCGCACTTTTCCCAAGAATAAGTGTTTGCTGAAATTTCCAAATTTGCACTTGTGTTGTGTTTCCTCAACGGGGAATTTACCTTTACTTATATTAGACTGAACCTGTCAATAGTAGTGTCTATTAGCACAACAGGGCCAACCTCAATAAATTAAAATATAATTAATAATTACCATATTAATTATCTTTTACATTAAGGTGGGGCCTGTTGACCGCCTATTCAGCTAGGGGTCAACTCATGTACCATGAAGATGCATCACCAAATGAAGATTTGATGAATACA
>ML808607.1:64669-86077 GCA_009831015.1 Picea engelmannii | reverse complement strand
AGGATTTTACAGTTATATTTCATCAACATTTATATTATAGAAATTGTGGATCATGTAAATAATCTTAATATTCTAGAATTTAAAATGCACGCAGAGTTGATTGCCCAAATGAATAAACACTACAGTAACCATGCTAATTTAAACTAATTTAACAATGCTGTATTGAATATACAGTCTTCACATAATGATCATTTCTAAAATTAAAGTTTGCATGTAGAGTTGAATAACATATTAGACAACGCCTAGATTAAACAATGCTGAGCTAAACTGACGGAAATAAATCTACACTGACAGGATTACATTTAAAATTGACAGAATCAATTCAAATCTGGAAAATTTAATTACAACCGAATCCTTGGCAGCATACCTTGAGTGAAGGGAATCCCATGTTGGGTTAATAACTATCTCCTCGCAGATAGCCGAGCACTGAAGGCGATGGAATCGAATGATGGGCATAAACTAAATGTCTGAGAGGAGGTAAAAACCCAGGGAAATCTTAGGAGACAAATTGCCAAAAACAAAAATAATTATGGGGATACGAATTACCAAAAAAAAACAGAGAAATGTGGGGAATAATTTGCCAAAAACGCAGAAAATCTGAGAGAACGATTTTCCAAAAACATAGAGAAAGTTGGGGAAACTATTGCCAAAAACGCAGAGAACATGAGGTGCCATTCACTGAGTAAATAATTTAGTGAGATAGTTGGTAAGAGCATCCAAGTCATTGGGCGGATTGCATGTTGAGGTAATGGTCGAAACAAAAACATAGAGATATATTCAAATTGATGATGCACCGCTTGATGGCTGGGCGAATTGCATGCTGAGGTAAGTGTTATAATATTCAGATTTGGTAGGTGGAATTTAGAGCAGTGCCCAGGTACAATCGCAGCTATCGACATAGAGGAAAATCAAACACAATCAAATATTTTATAAAAATATGAGGGCCATCAACACGCAGTCCAAGTTTGTGGCAAACGTTACACCAGTCTGAAGGAAAGGACGTGGGTCTTCTTCCCCAAACGCACAAAAAATTCTCAACGCAAATGCAGAGAATGAGTAACCTCAACGCAGAGATTAGATTGGGTGGAAACGCGCGAGATTTATATGCGGTGTGGGATTATGTACATGTTTTTAAATTCATTTAAACGACTTCAAAATTTGATAACATCACCTTATTGATATAGATTTACCACCTTACTGATATAGCTCATTTCCCGAGATTTGTTCAATACTACAATGAAGAGTGGTTATTGATATAGATTCACTACTGAGATTATGAAGGACTGGATATTACATCCCTCATGTGAAAAACCAGTATGTAGTGGTTCTGAATTAGAAAATGGTTCTTTTATTTTCCTTGAAATTAAGTATCTAGTTATACTCGCATTAAATAATGCATTTGACTGACTGATTACATTTTCTGTGGCAGTGATTCATTGTACCTCATCTGCAAGATGAGGAATGGATAGTCTTGAACAATGATCTTGTTATGTATGTATGAAAATTTTAGAACATAACCACAAATTTGATAACCACAGCCCGCAGAGCCAATCGCCAATAATAATCCACGGCATGCAAGAAAAAAAAACGAATTTGCCAAGGACCAAGTTACAGTAACCATAAACCCAATTTTTTTTTTCCAGAAACCATAAAAATGAACCATATATAAAAAAAAAAACGAAATGCCCAGATACAATTTACAGGAACAGATTTCAAATGAAATTCCAGAACAGATTGCCAACGCTGGGACACCATTCAATTCGCTAAGATAGAAGATCTTCAGAAAATACTCTTTTTCCTTCTTTCTCTTTTTTTTCCTTTTTATTAAAGCCAAAATGGCAGTTGCACTATTAAATCCTTCCCTTTTATTATTTATTTAATATCTTTTGTACTTTCACAAGTTAAGAAATAATTTCTTCTTTGCAAATTTTAAATCCATTAGTTTTAATTAAATTCATACTCTCTTCATTTACCCCAATAATTTAATGAATACAAAACTATTACTTAAGTGGGTTTTTGTTTACATTTTTATTTTCATTCTTAGGGTCTTTTCTTAAGGTTAGACTAAATTTTTACCCTAGAGAAATTTTAGACTTAGGACTTAGATTCTGAATGGGGCGACAGTTGGTTAGGGAAGTTTTTTTAAGGATTTCTTAAGGCATTAATGTCTTAGGGCCATCTAGGTTTGTTTCTTCATCATCATCAGTGTGACGTGCCCTTCAGGACGCACTACGTGCTCGAAGGGTGCCACTCGCCTCATTCGTTTCTTTTGTGTGATGTGCCCTTTAGGATGCACCACGTGCTCCAAGGGTGCCACCCACTTCTTGTGGTTCTTTTGCGTGACGTGCCCTTCAGGATGCACCACATGCTCCAAGGGTGCCACTCACCAACTTGACTGATTGGTAGACATCTATAACCCCTGGAGTCAACACTCCGCCAGGTGAACTTGTGGGAGACTAAGGGCTCTAAGGAATAAGGCCCTCACCTTAGTGCGCACCCCTTAGAATCATCATGAGCGACCATCGCAGTCTGCCCTCATGGCATCGTGGATCCTCTCGAACTAGGTAATCGTTAACCTACAATTCGAGCCACGACGGGAGTGCTAGTAGGTTGTGGTAGGGCTGCTGTCCACACCTCTCCCTCAACCTCTCTGGAAATCGTGTGTGGCCCCTTTACTCCATATGTGAGTCTGGTTAGCAAGCTATCATCAGCCTGCATCATCAACAACCGTGTCAGAACGTGTCAACATCATATCATCAAATCAATGAAATATCATAGTAAATAAATCAACCCAAATAGCACACTCCCTGACTCAATCCAGAGTCCAAGGGGTTCCACCGATGCCTCTGCATCCTCAAGGTCCAAAACCCTGCATACTCAATAAAACTGAGACAATAGCACATGTCTACATCATAGCAGTAAAACATCATGTCATCTATCATAACGCATCATAATCAAGGATAAGTGTTTTAACATCAGATAAGTCCAGATCACTTGTGAGAAAGTGTCCTCAAAGAATAAGTTTTCTCAGTACGCCAGAGAGGGATGTTAGAAAGCTCATCTGGAAACTCCACCTTCACATAACCCCCTTTTCCCTTTTTCCCCTTTCATCCCTTGATAATACTTGAGATCACTTGGCGACTCCATTGAGGTATTACCCTAAGTGAAGGAACCATGGACTCATGGGACTTACCATGGCCATTCCATACTGTGTATCCTTATTTTCATGTTCAAAATGTCCTTGTCTATCCAAATCATTGTACAACAAAATGGAGAGAAAATTGCCCCAAATTTGATGGTAATCCAGCTCTAGCAGTCACCCATGTGGCTAATTGTATGAAGTGTGTCTTAAGCCTAGATGTGTTACATGAGGATGTGATAATGAAATTTTTTGTTTATTCATTGGAATCAAGTCAAAAGGATTGGATCACACACTTATGTGATCCGAAGAGTATTCGTTCTTCTACAAAACTCATTGAATAATTTCTCAGGCATTATCGACCAACTACTCAGAGTTTGGAAGATGCTTTTCAAGAGCTCAAACACATTCTTAGCATAGAAGGTTTTTTGATCAATGATGAGACAATAGATGAAGAAGTTCTCAAAGAATATAATCATGAAAAAAAGCTTGAAGAAGATACTGATGAAGAAAATACGGACGAGACATTTGACGAAGAAGAAGTGCTCATATCTACCCTTCCATTTGATGAAGACATCCAGGCCTTTGTTACTTCTGCACATCAAGAAGAGAACATGATAAGTGATAATCCTTTTGAAGATCTTGATGACTCCTTATTCTGTGACTTTGGAAGTGAGGAGTTGTTAGAGGAACCCTTGGATGCAACAAATCTTTCTGAAAAATGGAAGATGAAGAACTCTGCATTAAGAATCAAGCCTCGTGTGATGAAGAGGCATTGGAGGAGTATACCCATAAAGAGAAAAAATAATCTTGATGAAGTGCAACATGTTGAGGAATCATTTTTTTTTCTCCTGCTTGATGAGGATGAGGTTGTTCAACTTGTCTTCCTCCTACACATGAAGATGAAGAAACAATTAACCTCAATGATACAAATGATCTTGTGTAGGACCCCTCTGACATGGTCGATCTACACATTGATGATTTCATACAAGTTGGGAGATGTAGATGGGATGTGAGTTGCTTTAGTATTGATAGAGATCCCATTTATGACATTGAGATTAACTCTCAAGCATGGGGGGCTGATTTTTCATCATCATAGGAGTGGTCCTCATACATATATGATTCAGATGTTTGGCGGCCTGGTGATGATATGGTTACAGATTTGTTCCACCCCTTCGAGGATGACTTGTCACAACATACTCAGAGTGATATTCAAGCATCCTTTGGTACATACCCTTTTGAGAATGCATACTTGTTTTACGAGGACTTCCAACCGTTGTGCTTAGATTTTGAGGAATACCAGGACCTGGCCACCTCAGAGAAGTTAGAGGTTTATTTTTCAAAGTGAAAGTATTTTCACCTTGGAGATTTATATGGAGATTCATAGGGGAAGAGGCATTTTTTTTTACACCTGATAATATTCCTTACCTCTTACCCTCTTCTCCAAGAAATCATGTAGTATTCTTCCAATCTCTCATCTCCTGTCAGCCTTCGAGAAGCAGTGAGTATTTATGCTCCAATGAAGATGAGCCTTCATATACATATAGTAGCCCCCTTCAAAGATGGATTGAACATTCTTTTGGCTACACTTTCAGGAAGGATGATCGAGTCGATGATTTATCTTTCCAACAAGTTTTCCTCCCTCCAACCCATATTCATGAGTTTTATTTCATGATCGATTATATGTGTGTTCATACTCATGATTATTATTTCCTTGACTTATCTTTGTTGTATTATATGATTAAGAACAAGGAGATATACTTTGATGAGATGATAAAATGGTTGCAATGGTTGTATGAATTCACTTGACATCATCCAACACATGATCTTCAGGGCCCCAAGGCCCCAAGGCCCCAGGTAAGTAGGCATAGGTCTAACATGATATGTTGCGGTTCTCACACACTCTATGATGAGCACATTTTACCAAGTAGGATCCATATGTTATCCCCATTTTGTGGATAAGTAAGGATATAATGTCTCGAGGCCCTAAGGTTGCAGATATGGAGTGTCGAGATATTACATGACCAACAATACCCATTTGAACAAATGGAAAACCGACTCACCACCAAAGATGGTCACAGGTTTACAGATGGTATGCATCATACCAATTGGCTTCCGGAAGGCAGTGGGCATTGCTCCATGAGGTACAATTCAATATTATGGTGAGCATAATTTTAATACCTAAGCCATTTGATTATGTTGTATCTTAGATTGCTCTAGATTTCATGATATGTGCTTGGACATTATGCCTTTTTCCTTGCTTCACCTTGGTGGTTGACATTGTTCCCTAGTAAGTGGTATTCTTTGGGAATGGGTTTGCTACTAGGAAATCCCTTGATGAACCATCATATCGTCCCCGACCATACTTACCATTTCCCCCTTTTGTTTCCTTATCCCTTGGGATTTTAGGGTGCATTGACCCAAGAAGGGGTTGTCCCCCATTCTATGGGAAGAAGGGGCTAAAGGCCCAGATGGGTTGGTGTTGGGTAAAAGATAAAATCCATATGTAAACCTTCCATATGCTTCGCCCATGGATCACCCAAGAAAGAAATAAAATTCTTATCTTTAAATAAAAGGGGAACCATAATATAACAAAGAAATTCCTGAAAGGTAGATTGAAGGACATGAGGTTTCATCATGAGCCAACCTATCACGTCCATGGATATATAGTGGTATGACATTGTCATTATCTAGTCACCAAACCCGGGCGATGCCTCTCAATTGGATGGCTGGGAGAAAGGGGGTCTCATCACGAGCCAAAATTTCTCATTTCCATTAGGCATTTGTGGGTGACATTACCACCATATGGTCACCACTCCAGGGAAATGACCTTCAACCTCTCCTTGTGCTAAAGAAAATATAAAGAAACAAAGATAAAAAGAAAATAATGGGCTTGGAAAAAGTGCATTACGGATGAAGGTACCACACACCCTATACAAAGGCACCCATGAATGAGACATTATGACCCCTTGTATGTCATGAGCCTTATGTCAAGTGAGTCTTGAACCCATCCACCTCATACACTCTAAATGGCTTAGAGAAGGACCTCTTGGAGGCTCTCCTTGACCTAGGGCAAGATATACCCAATAGGACATCTCGTCAACCGTCCCACACTTAAGCTTGACAAGTTGCATAATGTATTTGAGTTGTTAATTGTTTGATATGGTACTCTTTGATGCACATGCTTAGATGGATTGTTTATTGATTGAATCCAATTATCATGATGTTATGTCTTGAGATCATTTGAGGGTGTGTCTATTTGTTTTTGCAAGACCTAGCTGGTGGATAGGTTTGGGAGAACAAGCCTAGCTTGGGATTCCATAGGGCTACAATCCCACAGGTTGGATGCCAGGGGCCCGCATTCCATATGAGAGAGAGATGAATTGGATGACCTTGATGATGACTTGTATGACCTAGCTCACCCATTGCTTTCTAAGCGATTTTCCCAGGAGGGGAAAAACATCCTACTTTTGAGCATGACGTCATGGTATTGGGGGTTTGGGCTTGGTGGTGAGGTGACAATCACTTACACTTGGAAGTTTTGAGGAGAAGAGGGTTTTCACCAAGAAGAGATCATCTAGATTCTTGACACATGGCCTTCGAAGGCCCTTCCATCTTTCTCCATCACCAATGACCTTCTCAAAGTGGAAAAACGTTTCTAAAGGGGTGACGCCATCCTTAATTAGGGTTTAATTTGTGCAAAAGATGAAATTTTAAGTGATTTGTTTAATATTATTGTGTTAAGGGGGTAAGATTAGGGTTGTTGACCTCTAATATTGTGTTTTACTCCTTATTTTTTGGACAAGCCATGTTGTCTAGTTTTTGTATAAATAGAGATCATAAGATCTCAAATTAAATGACAACTTTCCTCTCACAAGAGGTTTTGGTCTAAAATGTTTAGCCTCCTTAGTGTTGGAGTTACTTCACACACCTACGATTTATTTTTCCTAAGGTTTTTGATTTTTTATTAGTCATAATTAGTTATTATCCAGTCTCTTATATTTTAGGGGAGAATATTCCACCTGAAGAATATTCTCTTTCAGTTGACACTTCAGTTTGACTAGTTGAGTTGAGTTTATATGATGCATTTGTTTTTTCAACATGCAAAATTGGGATCATCACTAGCTAATGCGCACTTTCCTTGGGATCATCACCAGACTGACGCATTACCCTTGATTTCCTGAGTTAACTCTTCACTACTCTCTATTCAGTCAAGTAACTGAAGACTAGTTGACTAGTTAACTCAACTAGGTGGGAGTTCACTCCCGTAACTGCTTGAGAGACTAGACTAGGTGGAAGTTTACTCCTGTAACTACTGGTTTGTGTCCAGATCACTCTAGACCATGACTATGGCTCATTAGTTACTCATGTATCCTATATCTATTGTAAATTATTCACTCTTTGTGTGTGGAAAACTGTTAATGAGATTTCTTCCATTCTTTCTCTCCTTCTCCTTCTTTCTTCTATTCTCTCTGCAAATGTGTGTATCATTTTTTAGCTAGATCTATTTTGTGCAGGTTCAACACATTTACATGGTATCAGAGCTGATGGACTCCTAAGGAAAAGCTACACCAAATTATTTTTGCAGGTACTGAAGATTGAAGAACAACAAAAAGATGGATTATTCGCCAGAAATACTTCTCACGCCTCATAACTATTTGGAATGGAAGCCAAAAATTCTTCTTCTATTCATATGCATAGGCTTGTACCAAATAACTATGGCAATGGAAGTAGAGCCTGATTTTTCCAATGAGAAAAATGATTTTCTCAATAGACAAGATATGGGCATAGGATGTATCTTCTATTTTATTTCTTCTGAAATTCTCCATCAAGTATATGATGGCTCACAAAAATTCACTCCAAATGAATTATGGACCATATTGGAGGTTCTGTTTGGTAATAAAGAAGATTGTGAACATTTCATGCAGGAGGTTGAACAGATAGAGCTAGAAGAGAAACCGTCAGAAGATTAAGCCTCTTATTATGAAGAGTCTTCTGTAAATGTATTTGAAAAAAATTGTACTCCATTAATTGAAGATTATGTCTACTCCATTTCAGATTTTTTTTCTGAATTCCATGTGGAAGATATATGGCATGCATATCAGGGGTCACATGCAGACACTTTTCCATGCGCAATGCATGCATCTCAGGAGACAAAAAGAGAGCAGCGCACATCAGACTCAATTATGATATTTTCTGAGCACAATTTGCAGAAAAATATTGGATATTTGAATTCCTCAGAAAAATATCCAATTTCAAAAAAACCAATCATCCAAAACGGAGTCCGGGAAGTGAAGTTATGATCATTTTAAAATCAACAAAATTTCAGCATTTTTCTGGAAACGACCGCATGGTTTTCAAAGTTTCATCCAAAATTTATTTGGATATTCTTCATTACAAGAAGATAAAGTGGATATGTGTGGACATCTCAATGGTGCATATACTTCATCAAGTCCATGCAAACATCTACATCTTCAACAAAATCTTCAACGAGCACAAACTTGCATAGTTGCAAGGTCTTCTTGGAGTGAAGGACACGATTGCTTAGCAACTGTTTTTTGTTCCTTCTCATTTTTATTTTTTTTATGCATTGTAATTTGAGGGGTTTTTTTTTATGATGAGGTTTTCCCTCTTTCCTCATTTATTTCAGTGTATCTTTTTTATTTGGGTACCTAACATGGCCTTGTTATCGGGACCCATTCTTTATTTTAACCATAGTGATGTTCAGGGGGGGTGTTGGAGTTACTTCACAGACACCTAGGATTTATTTTTCCTAAGGTTTTTCCTTTTTTATTATTCATAATTAGTCATTATCCAGTCTCTTATATTTTAGGGGAGAATATTCGACCTGGAGAATATTCTCTTTCAGTTGACACTTCAGTTTGACTAGTTGAGTTGAGTTTATATGCTCAATTGGTTTTGTCACCATACAACATTGAGATCATCACCACCTAAATCGCACTTGCCTTGGGATCATCACCGAATTGGTGCATTACCCTTGATTTCTTGAGTTAAATCTTCACTACTCTCTATTCAGTCAAGTAACATAAGACTAGTTGGCTAGTTAACTCAACTAGGTGGCAGTTCACTCCCGTAACTGCATGAGAGACTAGACTAGGTGTAAGTTTACTCCCGTAACTGCTGGTTTGTGTCTAGATCACTCTAGACCACCACTATGGCTCATTATTTACTCATGTATCTTATATCTATTGTAAATTATTCACTCTTTGTGTGTGGAAAACCGTTAATAAGAATTCTTCCATTCTTTCTCTCCTTCTTCTTCTTTCTTCTATTCTTTTTACAAATGTGTGTATCATTGTTTAGCTAGATATATTCTATGCAGGTTCAACACATTTACACTTAGTTGTTTAGATCTTATGCACTTGTGTATGGCTGAATTTTTGAATGGTTAATGGAAGAAGTGATGTGCTAGCCTTGCAAGGTTATTTTCTAGCTCTTGTGGTGGATTGTCTTAGCATCTATCTTGATCTTGGTATGGTTTTTACTATCTTTCTATCATTTTATTCAATTCAAGTATTGTTATTCTAGGAACTAGGTGGGAATTATAACAACATACACCCCCACCATAGGGTTCACCATTTTTTCTTCATTTTATTGCTTCATTTAATTGATAAGGGTTTTCTAAGAGAAGTATAAGGGCATAAACCCTCTTAGCTTAAACCCTAGATTAGAGAAAATTTCATTGGGAAGTAAAAGGGTTTACACCCCCAAGGAGGTAGCTTCTATACGATCCTTGTGACTCCATTAACCCAATCGTAAAGGCACTAATCATATTTTGTTGCATTGGAGATATAAGTTATTCCATTGGGAAACATGAATTTTGGTCTTTTTACTTCTTGCAAAAGTGGATTGTCTTCCTTGTGCCTTGGGAACCTCACAACCACTATGGAATCCTCATCCAAAGGATACTTATTGATGCTGCTATAAATTTGCATCTTCATCCATTATGGCTGCAAAAACCCTAACATACTTGCTTTAATAACTCTCTTATCAAGCATTATTTTTTCCTCAAAGTTTGCACACTTACTCTACTTGTCCTAATGCATATTTTGGAAACTTTTGAGAGGATTCCAGTAGATGATTTTATTTCTGTAATACATTTAACCTTACATCCATAAGGCGGATATAATTTTCTACAGACAACTGTTTACAATAGCCTCATCTTTTGTGCTAGAACTTTGGCTTTTCACCTTGAGTTTAGTTAGTATTTCTCTTGTATTTTCTACTTGATATATAACACTCATTGAGAAACTTCTAGTATCATTTATTTTTTGATATATACTATTATATACTGCTACAAATTAGGGACAACAAGCTTAAATTTCTGATCCAACTAACATATACTATTGCAAACTTTCTTTTCTTGTGTCTCAGGCAGGTACACTCATTCGAAAAAGCACTATACTTGTGGGGTAGTCATTTATTAACTTGAAAGGCATATCTCCATACCTTTATTTTCATTTAGAATTGACCTATAGGGGCTTCATTTCCACTTCCTTCCATCTCCATTTCAATCCCCCTAGGGTCACAGAGATCACCTCCCTAGAGTGACCTAGTCACCCTTGAATTGCGGGACCTACATCGAGGTGACATTGGGTGTAGGATTCCCATGGTTATAAGACTTGTTCCTTGGTTGGGTCGATATTTTTCCAACCTACAACTTGTGCCATAACAGGTACATACCTCAACCTACCACAACTTTTGGAATGAGAAGACATTGTTATCAGAGCCATCAAAAACACAATTGAAATGCATTTTCCAAAGAGAAAGCATAAACATAACATGGATGAAATTCCACATGCCCACAAAAGGTGAGAGAATGAGAGTGTTGGAATCACCAAAGGGTGTTTCCCTCTAATGAGTTGTACCCTGAAAGATGTACGAAAACTTCTCCTATACATGTTCCCAACAATATCAAGCAAATTGGTGCTCCTAGAAAATATGTTCGAGAGTCTCAATTTTAGCACAAACTGGACATTTATCATCAATGAAACTTCCCTTATCAAGTTTATCCTTAGTAGGCATCCCTTGATAAATCACAAATGATGCAAATAATTGAATTTTGGAGGAGACTCGATAAGACCACACCTTGCTCAAATGTACAATCCATCGAAACTCCCTATTTGAGGTAGATCATTATGGAGTCAATGAAGGGGCCAAGGGTGTATTCTTATCCATAATAAGGTACAAATTTATGTTGTTATAATAATTAACAATATATATCAACAAATAAATGATACTATAAGCTGCTCAATAAGTGCTAGATATCAGGTAGAAAATACAAGAGAAAAACTGGCTAAACTCAAGATGAAAAGCCAAAATTTTAGCACAAAAGATAAGGCTATTGTAAACACTTGTCTGTAGAAAATTATATCATCCTTATGGATGTAAAATTAAATGTGTTACATCAAGAAAATCATCCACTGGAATCCTCTCAAAAGTTTCCAAAAAGTGCACTAGAAGAAGTAGAGTAAGTGTGCAAAATTTGAGCCAAAACCAATGGTTGAATAAAGAGTTATTTAAGCAAGTAAGTTAGGGTTTCTGTAGCCCTAATGGCTGAAGATTAAATTTTGTAACAGAAGAAATAATTATCCCCTATATGGAGATTCCCTAGTGGCTGTGAGGTGCTCAAGGAACAAGGAAAACAATCTACTTAGAAGGAAGCAAAAATGACCGAATTCACGTTTCCCAATGCAATCATTTTATATCTCCAATGCAACAAATCAATGACTAGTGACTTTACTATTGGGTTAATGGAGTCACAAGGAGCTTAGAGAAGCTACCTCCTTGGGGGTGTAATCCATTTTACTTCCCAAGGAAAGTTTCTCTAAGCTAGGGTTTAAGCTAAGAGGGTGTATGCCCTTATACTTCTCTTAGAAAAACCTTAATTAATGAGATGAATCAAGAAAAAATGGTGAAGACTATGGTGGGGGTGTATGCCCTTATACTTCCCACCTAGATCCTATCATAAAACAACTTGAATTGAAATAAATGATAACAAGAGAGTAAAAACCATACCAATATCAAGAGAAATTCTAAGAGAATTCACCACAAGAACTAGAAATCATCATCCAAAGCTAGCTCTAGGCCTTCCCCCATTAACCATTCATAAAATTAGCCATAATACAAGTGCACACGAGATAAAATGAGATCTTATGATCTCTATTTATACAAAATCCTCTCACAAGTGGAGAGTTATGACTCAAAATGAGATCTTATGATCTCTATTTATACGAAAATTAGCCAACATGGCTTGTCCACAAAATGAGGAGTAAAACACAAGATTAGGGGTCATAGCATTCATCTTATATATCTACACATTATTCTTCATAATGGACTAATACTCTTTGTTCATAGCATCTTGCCAAAACTATTTTCCTACTGATTCTCTATGACAAGAAGGTTTAGTATCAATGATGTGGCTCATATCTAAAACATAGCTCAAAAATTCACCGTGGTCTCTTGCTCTCTTGGAATGTACCATGAGGAGCTGGATGTCCCTCTGCCTCTAGTAGAGTTTGTAGATCCCGTGTAGGCCTCTTCCAACCTACTGCAATGTCTCTGGGAACATCAACTGTATCAACACGATCAATAACTGTCTCCCTCTGAACTACTGAAGGGGGAGAAGGTAGTATCTCTTCCTTCTTCTCAAATAGTTTGACTCTCTCTGATTCGAGTGACTCCCTCTGAAGTATGAAGGATAAACATATTCCTTTTACAGTTTTGCTAACCTGGAAACATTCCATGTCTTCTCAGGTCCTCTACTACCTCTACAGTACTATGATGGCCTTCTGTACTAGGATAATAACCAAGATGACCTCTCGTAGGGATAACAATCAAAATGGACTTCTGTACTTAGGATAATAACCAACCAAAACAAATGGGCTGCCGTACCAGGGATACTAGCCCTTCAAAAATGAAATAATAAATCTGGCCTCTCGTAGGGATAACAACCAACATGGCCTCCTATACCAAGATAATAACCAAGATGACCTTTCGAAGGGATACCAACTAAAATGGCCTCCTGTACTAGGATAACAACCAACCAAAAAAATTGGACTCCCATACCAGGGATAATGGTCCAAGCCATGAGGGCTCCCACAACAGGGATAATACCCTTCATTATCAAAATAAAACTACTACAGAGTAATGATGAAATTAATTAAGGAAAGTAGTACAAAAATTTACCTTAGTCTGCAATCATGCTCAATCTTGCTTTTGGTCCTTCTAATAAAACTGAGATAGAGAGGAACTCTTCGTTGTTATTTCTTGCATTCCTTGAATTATTTTTAGGTGGATAATGTTGCTTCCCTTGGACATCACTAGTTGCAAGCCTATTCTCATAGTGACAAGGTTTTGAACCCTTTCACATCACTAGCTGCAAGTCTAGTCTCCTAGTGACAAAGGATGCAAGTCTAGTCTCTTTAATGTCCACTAGAGCTTCCATATAGCCCACGCTCAAAAGTCACCTCAAGGATCAATCTTGAAACAAGTTTCTAGAAATTTACTTCAAAACTTCTTTAAACTCAGAATTAGAAGTTTGCTAGAATACGTCCTGTAGAAAGATCTCAGAATTTGCCTCAAGCTTTCCTTAGAGCATGCTGTAACCTTACTCCAAAACTAATAATCTATTATTACTCACACACAGACCTGAAACTCAACCTTATACTCTTCAGATCTACACACAAGGCTACCTCATATTTCTTGTTGTCATAGCCTTAATTCTTGGGCTTCAGAACATACTTGAAATTAGCCTTATCACTTTGTTCAAATTAGCCTTAGAACAGGTCCAAACTCTGTTACAAAACTTCTTTTAGATCTGCTTCAAATTTTTTTACAGAACTTTCCACAGAACATGCCTCTAACTCAGCCTCATTATAGCCTCAGGTCTCCAAAATGGTTTGCTACCTTAGATCTGTGTTTTCCTTAGAGATCACCCTTTTCACTGCCTCAGAAATCACCTTTTTGCTGCCTCAGAGATCAACCTTTTCCATGCCTGAGAAATCACCTTTTCACTACCTCATAGATCACCCTTTTGGTTTCCTCAAAAATATCCTTTTCGCTGCCTCAGAGATCACCCTTTTCGTTGCCTCAAAAATCACCTTTTTGCTGCCTCAAAGATCACCCTTTTCACTGCCTCATAAATCTTGTTCTCATAGCCTTAATTCTTCCATATATTAGTCTTAGAATGGACCTTGATATTTTTCCTAGAATGCCTCTTAGATCCACTCAATGCTGCCACAGTTTTGTCATAAAATTCTATCAAACATTCAACCTTTAAGATGCCTCAGAAATTGCCTCATATCTCCCTAAAAATTTGGTCTACAATTCTGTTTTAGGTTTGTGGTTTTAGGTCTGTACCTAGGGGTTATTCTGGCTAGGACATCCTTGGAGGAGCCTCTCCATACTCGGACAACTTTTAAGCCCTTAGTCAAGGCTCAGCCCAGGCGAATAGACTCGTGTCCAACCTCAAACTTCACCACATATTTTTAGTGAGGGTTCAACCCTCTCCTTATACCAACAACATGGGTATGACAACTTTTAGATGTCCACAATCTGCCTTCATTTACTGTGCAATGGTATTCTTTAGGAACTGCTATGACAACATGTTAATTTTTGATGCTTTAGCTCATGTATGTAGTTTATTTAATTTATTTCTGTTTAGCATAAGCTACAACCACATACACTACAACAATACATTACAATAGATGAAGTAAACCAAGATCACAAGAAGAATAACCATGCACAAAAGAACAAAAGAAGTATCCTGGGAAAACCCTTGTCAATCGAAGGAAAAACCCAACAATCCTTTGCTATACTACCAAAAGAAGATCCACCATCGACTACCAAACCTACCACACAATAGGGTGCTGCTATGACTGAGAAACCTAGCTCCTAGAGAAATGTGAATTACAGTCCTCATAATTTCAGACCTCAACTTCTAAAATTATGACATGACAAGTGAGTGTGATCCACAATGGGGATCCTCTCTTATTTATACAAAACCTATCACATCAAATGATGTGTCTATTGGCATAATAGGGCCGACCTGTAAAAGTTAATAATATAATTAATAATTACACAATATTAATTATCTTTCACATGGTGGGGCCAACTTGTACCCTTTACAACACAATTAGGGTTTTAACAAAGTCTCACTCTCTGACAATATAACAAGGGATCTCACACATCCTCTACTACTCAGCCACTAGGGACACGTCCATAGGAGTACCATTTGGAGAGCTATATCAAGCTGACTCAACTAAGTCCATAGGAGTATAAGGCATGAGACCATATCAAGCTGACTCGACTTAGTCCAGAGAAGTACAAGGTAGGAGACCATCTCAAGTCATATCAACTCATTCCAAAGGAGTAGACAAGATACCACACGTCATAACAACTCAGTCCAGAGTCTGACGCACACCCATCACATGGGAACATCCAACACATGGGCACACATCATCTCAACTTAGTCTAGAGGAGAACGAGACCCTCATCACATGGGCCCTCTCACAAATCGAATGAACTCAGTCCAGAGTAGAATGACCTGGAGAATTTCATAGGATGCTGCAATCATCAACACTCCCTCTTAGCTAGGGATGCATTCTCCACCAGGCCAAGTCTCTCACAAAAGTACTCAAACTTCATCCTGGCAAGAGGTTTGGCGAAGACATTTGCAACCTACTTGTGTGTATAAAGGTATTGCACATGTACTTCTTTCCTCTGCACCATATCTCAATGTGTTTCAATTTATCATTAAACAAAATATTCTCAGAGAGATTTACACAACTCTAGTTATCACAGTGGATAATGGTGGAATCCATATCTTGTCCAAATAAGTCTGCAAGGAGCTTACGAAGCCTCACTTCTTCACAGACTGCCACACATAATGCAATGTACTTTTATTTTACGGTACTCAAAGCCACATAAGTCTGTTTCTTTCTACACCAACAAATCATGGCAGATCACAAAGTAAAAACAACAACCAAATGTTCTCTTCCGATCCATTGCGCTCCCTGCCCAGTCTGCATTTGAATATCCATGCAATATCATGTCTACACCAGAGGAATATCTTAGGACATAGCCAATTGTGCCTCGTAGATATCTCAACACATGCTTCACTGCTATCCAATGTGTCTATCTCGGTTGACTCATGAACTGGCTGGGTACATTCACTGCATAACATATATTAGGTATGGTGTTGACTAGATACATCAATGATCCAATCATATTTCTATAAAGATGTGGATCAATATCGCCTGAATTGGAAGAAGCCTCATTCATCTTCTTCAAGTTCATCACCATCTGTGTAGGCATGGATTTGTAGTCCATCATCCCAAATATCTCCACTGTCTATTTTCCTTGACTCAGGAAAATCTCATCAATCCTCTGCCATACTTCTAGTCCAAGAAGTAGTGCATCATACCAAGGTCCTTCATCTCAAATTCAAAAGTTAATGCACACTTTCATTCAACGATAAGGATTTCTAAATCATATAGGACAAAAAATCAAGCACTCATCACTAACAATGTTGCAGTGTAGGTTTGGATAAAAAACACTCTTTCTGAAGCCCAAAATCATCAAGTATCTCATACCAATTACAATTTGTTTTCATTAGTCCATACATGGATTTCTTCAACCTACATACATGAGACTCCTTCTCATGTGTCACGAATCCATCCGACTACTCGATGTAAAATTCTTCCTCAATATCACCATTAAGAAAGGCTTATCTTTGCATCCATCAGATGTAGTCTCCAACCCATGGATGTTATAAGATCAATAATCATACATATGGAAGCATTTTTGGGCAACAAGAGAAAATGTCTCCTCATAATCTATTCCCTCAACTCGAGAGAATATTCTAGACACAAATCTCTCTTTTTACTTTTTGACACTTCCATCAACTGCATGTTTGATCTTATAGATCAACACATCATTCTTCATAATATACTGATACTCTTTGGTCATGGAATCTTGCCAAAATTGTTTTCCTATTGCTTCTCTATGACAAGAAGGCTTAGTATCAATGATGTGGCTCATAGCTAAAACATAGCTTGAAAATATCTGTGGAGAAATTGTCAATTGCACCAATCTTTCGGGGTTCAAATTGGTTCCTAAATTTCCATATCTCTATAGATTATTCAGACACAACCATTGGGGTTGTCTTGGGGAAAAACGTGGAGCAATGACCTTATGCTATCTATTGCGTCAATAAGGATATCACCCCCATTGAAAAGAATTATACTGTAACTAAAAAATAGTTTCTTGCTATTGTATATGCTATTAACAAGTTTCGTCATTATATCACATGTTACTCTGTATTTGAGCATACTGACCACACTACCATCCTCTACCTCATGAATAAGCTTGCCACTAATGGCAGAGTGACCAGGTGGCTTCTTTTATTGCAGGAGTTCGAAATTTCAATCATTGATAAGCTAGGAAGAGAAAACATGGTCGTTGATTTCCTGTCTAGGCTTACCAATAAAGGAGAAGCGATTCATATAGAAGACATTTTCCTATATGAACATTTGTTTTATTTATCCACTAACACACTGTGGTTTGCAGACATCGCTAACTGCCTAGTTGCACGAAGGATTCCACAACATGTTTTTCTAAAAGAATGCCAAAGGTTCATCCGACAGAGTGCTAGGTACTCTTGGATAGAAGGATACTTCTTTCACAATGGGCCATATCATATCATTTGGAGTTGCGTTCGAGAGGATGAAATATATGACATTCTAAAATCATGTCATGATGAAGCTTGTAGAGGAAAATTCACCAGAAAAAGAACAACAAATTAAATACTACACCTAGGGTATTATTGGCCAACAATATAAATTCGAGAGGCCAAGAAATACGTCAGGAACTGTGACAAGTGTCAGAGGATGGGAAAACTAGTGAAAGTATATGAGATGCAACTCCAACCTCAGATATTTATAGATCCCTTTGATAAATGGGCCCTTTAATTCATAGGACCTATCAACCCACCATCGAAGCAGATGGTGTACATATTGGTGTGCACCGATTTGTTCCCAAATGGGTTGAGGCTAAAACTATGTCAAAATCTACGTAGGAAGCAATGGATAAATTCTTGTATGAGGAAAATTTTCATCTATTCCAGCATCCCCCAAGAGATTTTTACTGACCAAGGGACCCAATTCACTTCTCAACTTATCCAGTCCATTACTGAGCAGTTCAATATCAAACACCATATGTCTACTGCATACCACCCTCAGAAAAACGGATAGGTGGATGTCACCAACAGAGTGTTGGAGGCCATATTGACCAAGATGGTTCAACAACATCATAAGGAATGGGCTAACAGGCTTCCAAAAGGCCCGTGGGCCTATAGAACCACTTGGAGGAACATTACAAGATTCACTCCCTATGAGATGGTGTATAGAAAACATGTGATTCTTCCTATAGAGTTCGAAATCAAGACATTAATAACCACACTACAAGTGGGCTTGAATCTCTAAGAAGCCCAACAACATAGACTCAATCAGATCAATGAATTTGATGAAATCTATCAAGTCGCACTACAGTAGATTGCTCTAGTCCAACAACAAAGAGTTAAGTGGCAGGACAAATTCATCAAAAAGAAGAAGTTCAAATAGGGAGATTGGGCCCTTTTGTTTGACTCAAGATATAAATATTTCAAGGGAAATTTCTACACCTAATGGCTAGGGCCATATGAAATAGACATCGTCTATGAAAATGAATCTATCAAACTCTACACCATCGACAAAGAAATGACTTCATTTAGGCTAGGTGTACAATTTTATGGTGATAACACAACATTCTCCCACTTGTTGTCTTCTTTGCTGAAACAGGAGAACCTGAACTTTGTTCATTGAACCAGGGAAGTAATGCCCATTGCCTCTCTACACCAAGAGAACTTCACAACACTCACATACTTGGTCAAAGAGTTTGTTATGTTCTCCAAACTGTCTGGTTTTTCAAGCAACACTTTTTTTTATTTCTACCTTGTCTCTCACGAAATGGTATTTTATATCAATATTCTTCATTCTGGAATGGTACGATAGGTTCTTTGCTAAAAATATTGCACTATGACTCACAATTTATCCTCATAGATTGACGCACAAGCCCAATCTCTGAACATAGTCGATGAATCCATACAAATACTTTTCTTGCATGAGTGGCTACCATGTAATCAACTTCTGTTGTTGACAAGGATACTACCACCTAGATCTTACTCATCCAATTGATTTCTCCATTGAAGATCTTAAACACTTATCCACTAGTCACGCTTCTTTGATCAAGGTCATCAACCCAGTAAAAGTGGACAAAGCAATGTACTTTCACTTCTTTGTTTGTTTCAATTTTCTCTTGGTAACAAATTGCATACTTTGTTGTTCCATGCAAGTACCCAAACACTTGCTTGACAACAGTCCAATGATCCTTCCCATGTGTTGACATGTACCTACTTAATAATCTCACAACATGAGCAATGTCTAGTTGAGTGTAGACCATCACATAAATTAGACTACCAACAACACTAGCATAGGTAACATGTGCCATGTCCTCTATCTCTTCCTATGTCTTTGGACACTATTCAACGATTAGTTTTTCCCCCACAAAAATTGGTATGTTGACTAGTTTACACTCTCGCATGTTAAAACACTTTAAGACTGTTTCAATATACTTCCTTTGATATAACCAAAGCTTTCTAACTTACCAATCTCTCTTGATATCCATTCATAGAATGAATTTAATGGCACTGAGATCCTTCATGTCCAACTTGGACGATAGTTGCATCTTCACTACCTTTATAGCATGCATGTTGTTTCCAATAAAAAACATGTCGTCAACATACAATGCTACATATATGAAACAACCACCTTCTTTCTTGGAATATACACAATGATCGAATTTTCTTACAAATCCCAAACTAAGGATGTGTGTGTCAAAATTTTTGTACCACATCCTTGTCGATTCCTTTATATCATAAAGGAATCTATTTAGTTTGCACACTAGCTATTTCTTTCCCTTTACTACAAATATTTCAGGTTGTTTCATGTAGATTTATTCTTCTAGGTCCCTATGTAGGAACATTGTCTTCACATCCCTTTGTAAATTTTCAGTTAACCCTACATAGAGAACCTAGTTGGTAGAAATTCACACAATGCTTGCAAGAGAGAGAGAGAGAGAGAGAGAGAGAGAGAGAGAGAGAGAGAGAGTAATGAATTGTATTGATTATAATCCACACTAAAAAAATGAATAATTTACAATATATATAGGCTACATGAGTAACCAATGCGCCATAGTAGTGATATTAGAGAGATATGGACACTCATTGACAAAAACTAGAGTGAACTAGCACCTAGTCCTAGTTAACTAGACATGCAATTATTAGTTAATTGAATCAAACGAATGGAGTGGAGAGAAACTCATGAATGCACATTCTTAGCACTCTCCTAGCCTTATACATGTGATAGGCACCCTTCTGGTGATAAAACTGAGGTTTCCATCCATGACTCTACTCCACTAGTCTAACTGAAGTGTAATTGAGTCAAGACCAACTAGTATAACTGAAGTGTAACAAGACCAACTAGTATCATCTGAATTTGATTCAGAAATCAAATTTGAAACCTGATATGATTTGGGGGAGATATCATATTGAATGTATAGAATGAGAGGATGTGCATAAGTCTCTGCATGTGGTTCCTAAGATGCATGCATGGGGTGTGCAAAAATATCTACAAGTGTCACCTGAGATGTATACATGGTGCATGCAAAAGTCTCTTCAAAATTATAAGCTTGTTCTTTCACTGGCTTTGTCTTGTCGATATCCTGCATTAGTTCTTCACAATATTCCTTTATCCCGAATAGGACCTCCAGTTTGATCCATACTTCGTCTGGAGTTGAGAGTGATATCACATGATACTGAATTTCAGGTGAAACATACATGCATATAAGTCTGAAAGCCATATCTTGTCCATTGAAAAAATGATTTTTCTTATCGATAGAATTAGGGTCTACTTTTGTTTCCATGTTTGTTTGATATAAGTTTCTACTTCTGAGAATAAGTAGAATCTTTGGTTTCCACTCGATATAATTGTGTGGCGTAAGAAGTGTTGACAATGAAAATTCCACTCTTTCTAACTGCTTTTATTTTTTGTACCTACAAATGAGTGCCTATGTGCATTTCTCCTAGCAATGTGTGGGCTTTGATACCATGTGAAGTTTTAGTGAAACCTACACAGAGAACCTAGCTAGTA
>ML808607.1:44575-64625 GCA_009831015.1 Picea engelmannii | reverse complement strand
AGAGAGAGAGAGAGAGAGAGAGAGAGAGAGAGAGAGAGAGAATGCAAGATAGAATAATGAATTGTATTGATTCGAATACACACTCAAAGAGTAAATAATTTACAAAGTAACCAATGTTCCATAGTAGTGATCTTAGAGAGATCCATAAACTCATTGACACAAACTAGAGTGAATTGACACCTAGTCCTATTTGATTGGCCATGAAATCATCAATTAATTGAATCACACAAGTGGAGTGGAGAGAAAATCATCCATGCACATGTGTATCTCTCTCCTAGCCTCATGCATGTGATATGCGCCCTCCTGGTGATAAAACTGAGGTTGTCATGCATGAATATACTCCACTAGTCTAACTGAAGTATAATTGAGCCAATACCAACTAGTATAAATGAAGTGTAGCAACACTGAAGATGATGTAGCAACCTATTTTAGTGGGGAATATTATTAGGGGATAATATTCTCATCTATGGATGGCACCCTCAACGTTCGACTAGTAAACTTAGGAAAATAAATGCTAGGTGAGTGTGTAATATCTCCAACACCATTTTCTCTATTTCAAGATCAAACTTTGCAGCCAGAGACATTAGTACTCAAATAGAAGTTAATTTTTCAATAGGAGAGAAAATATCACCAAAATTGATTCCCTCGACTTGAGAATACCATTTTTCTATCAGTAGAGATTTTAATTTCTCGACTTGAACTATTACGTCCATATTTTTCTTGAACATCCACTTGTTTCCAACATGTTTCCTTCCAACAGGTAGTTTGACAAAATCCCATGTCTCATTCTTGTGTAAGGATTCCAACTCTTCAACCATGGAGTTCTTCCAGAGTTTACCCTGTTTCGATTTAATTTCCTCCCTAATTGACTTGGGCTCATCATCAATGGTAGATATTACAATTGTAGAACAAAAATTAGGTGGATTCTACCTTTTAGCTAGTTTCCTTACTCATTCATATCTCATTACAATTGGAGTCGACATTTCCACATCTTCATCTAATTCAGTTGACTCATCTGAATCATGTTCATCATTCCTCAACTCAATCAAAAGTTTCTTCGGTTCTTTCTCTCTTTGAGCTTCTAGAACCCTAGAAGTTTCTCTAATTTCCTTGAATATCACATCTCGACAATACATTGTTTTCCTCAAAACTGGATCCCACAACTTATATCCTTTCATTCCATCCTTATAGCCAATGAAGATATACTTGACTTCCTTATTTTCCAACTTGTTCCTCTTTTCCATGGGAACATGCACAAATTCATCGCAACCAAAAAAATCTAAGATGTGAGAGAGAAGGTTTCTTACCAAACTATACCTCATGTGGAGTTGAATTGATTAGCGCTGATGAAGGAGACCTATTTACCAAATATTGTCCAGTGTCGACTATCTCTATCCATAATTCTTATACAAGCCCAACAACACTGAGCATGCTCCTTGCCTTATCCATCAATATTTTGTTCATTTCTTTAGCAAATCCATTTTTTTGGTGGTATATTGTGTGGTGTTTTGGTGTGATATACCACATTTCTTGTAGAAATGCTCAAAATACTTACCATAGAACTCACCTCCATTGTCAGTTCTTAACACCTTGATCTTCTTATCTGTGTAGTTTTCCACAAGAGATTTAAACTCTTTGAACTTATTAAAAACTTCACATTTCTTCCTTACAAAATATAACCATGTCTTCTTGGAGAAAACATCTATGAAGGAAACATAATATAGTGATTCTCCAGGTGATGAGACCGATACGAGCCCAAAAAAGTCACTATGTATCAATTACATAATTCGTTTTTCCCTTGTCACTCCAGATGGAAATCTCACATGATTTTGTTTTCTATATATGCAATGTTCACAAAAATCAACTTCTAAATTACAATCAAGAAATCCTTCGACCATACCTTTTCTTTGGATAGATCAAATGAATTTCCCCCCAATATGTTCCATCCTTTAATGCCATAGCATGGTCGGGTTGAATCGACAAGAAACAATCAAGTCGGTCATAGTTGAGTCGATTTTAGTTGAGTCAGGCTGAGTCGAGTCGAGATTCAAGTCAAGTCGAGTTGAGTCAACCTCAAGAACAACAATGCTATTGAATCTACTCAAGTCAACATTCCCCAACAAATTGTACAAGGTTACAATATAAATTCCTTTCATCAAAACCATTGCACCCCTGACCATTTTTCAGATCCTTCTGAAATAGAGTGTGCACCCTTACATCACTCAATTTGCTGATAGATATTAGATTTCTTGGAAAACCTAGAATATGTAGCACACATGGAATGGTTCTACTCCTCCCATCCCATAGCATCAGTTGGGATCTTCTTCATCCAACAATTTTGGTTGTCCATTCATCCCTTAAGAATACATCTCCTACATAAAATCTCTCATATTCATAGAAAAATTCTCTATGAGGTGTCATATGAAAAGATGCACCTAATTCAATCAACCAGACATGGAGCTCGGACTATGTACTAGTTGACGCTAGATACACATATCCTCCTTTGTTTGGAGCTATCTTATTCTTAGTTAATTGCTTCAATTCATATCTTGGAATGTTCTCAATAACATTTGACTTGTAGTCACTTTTGTAATGCCCAAGTTTATTGCCTTTCCAACATCTTCTTGTCGACTAAACATGGGATTTAGATATATCCTTCGACTTCAACCATTGACCGAAGAATTTTCCTTTACCTATGTCGATCGTTCAACCTCTCACCATTATGGAATCTTTAGTCGATCCTTCCATGTTCTTCCACCTCATTTCCTCTGACAACATGGATGTAACCATGTGTTCAAGAGTTGTTTATGTCGGATTTCTCCCGATAACTGATGCATACCCCCCTTCTTTCCTAAAGGTTGCATGACCTCCCAGTCTAGGATCGATCAAGAAACTCAGTTTGATTGACTCTCTGGGTCTCTTCTAGACCCCAAACCCTATTACATAGGTCCTTTCTCCAAAGATGTAGGTCATATGAGACTCGCGGGCCCTCTCCCAAGCATTGTTCAAACCTCAACGCCAAACGAACAATAACTATTCTTTGGCTAAGCCCTTTCCTTTATGTGACCATGACTGTGACCACTCACCTGATCAAAAGTCATGTCGCGACTTTGCATATCAGGTCTTCGCATGTGAGTCAGCCTGACTCTCCCGACCTTCGAAATCCTGATAGGAGCCTAGTGCGTGCTAGCCCCTCTATTTTCCTTCCCCGATGTAACCCTTTGCTATGACCATGGGCCAATATTTCAAGTGCTTCATGATTTCACGTTTCAAGAATCCTACTTTCTCGTCCTCCCGAAACCTGAACTTGCGAAGTTTGCTTGCTTGATCAACAATCCACAATCCCCACGATCCAATTGTCCTGATCTCTTTTTCGCGTATCGGGATTTCATGTTTCGCGAAGTTGGAGGACCGCTCACCTCCCTTCTCCTGATATCTCTCTGAGAAACCAATGGTCCATATCTCTCCTCAATCCAATGATGCAGATCAAATCATGAACTCAGATTTTGCGATTTCCCATAACTCCTACTTCCAATTTCCCGAGTTGCGAACTCCCGACAAGACTAGATCTACGGTTCAACTCCCTCCTCCGATCAATGGCTGTGATCAAATTGTGATTTCATGATTCACAAGTTCTTATAAATCTGCCTTTGAATTCTCTAAGTCATGATTATGTGAAACATTGGTCTCTCGCGATGTGTCCCCCTTGATGAACGGTTCCAATGATTTCATAACTTTCGTAACCCCGCTCCTCCTGTATAATTTCAAGGCTTATCATTAGTGCACTTTACCTTGATCAGGCGGTTATGATTCTTTTGCACTCAGACCGAATGACCAATATATTTCCCCCTCTGTGCTTGCTCCTCATTTTCTGGATGCTGTTCAGACGGTCTAGATCTTTCTCCCCGAGCTTACGCTTTCTTCAGACTTAGAATATTTTCGAAGGATTCAAAGGCTTCGACCTTTGTCCTTCCTGTGTTTCCGTTTCTTGGATCTCGTTAACACTTATGAAAAGTTTTATTCCTCCTGATCTTGGTCTCATGAAGAATTTGACTTCCCACACTCTCCTTGCATTTCAGCGATTTCAATGACTCAGATCTGAAGGATTTATCGAAGAGAAATTCCTCTCTCCCTCCTGGCGTTCTCATTTTCTGGTTCTTCAACTTCTTACAAAGTCCCTTTGACGCTTAGTTGAATCTCAGATCTGTGCACTCCTTGCACTAGATATTTACGCAAGGTTCAAATTCTTGCGGACGACTATGAACGCCTTTAACCAGTCTCTTTGCACTCCTTGCAAAGGGAAGTTTTGTGTTATCTCTTCTGAGCTTTGAAACTAAAATAGATTCCGTCAATGCACTCCTTGCATTTTGTGTGCACACCTTTCACCACTCTCAACAGAAGAGAAACAATTGAAACTTATCCTAACATTCACAGTTCCATATACTCATAACAAAATTCATTCATTCATTTATGAAATCACAATAACAGATAATTGCAAAACAATTTCCACTCCATGCATTGGATCAATTTTCCTCTATTATATTCATAAGTGAAAATTGGCTACAACTAAAATCAAAACAAAAACTGAAAACTCAGGAATCTCCTACTAACTTGTAGCTAGCCTCATTTGGGTGTACATAACCTCTATTTATATCAGAGGGATATTAGGGTTCCACCTAAATACTTGTCTACATCAAAACCTACCCTGATGGATATCCTACTCCAATCGCATTCCAGAGTCAGAGTGGAAACTCCCACTTCGCTCGCGATTGCTCAAGCGTGCCTCAGAATATTTTTCCGATGCTAACTTAAGGCTTACTTCAAAATGTCTGCTGCAACTGCCAGCGTTGAGATTCTGTACAAACTCCCAGATGCTGATAGGTCTTGCTCCACGTGCTTGCTAGTGATGCTCCTGCATTAATAAACATGACCATGCTATCCCATGAATCTAGCAAAGAACAAAACATACTTATACATTTCTCCTTCTCAAAGATTTTAATATCCATAGACAATAATTGTCTTATTATAGTGTTGAATTAATTTAGGTTCTCTTTCATTGAGCTCCCATCACTCATCTTTAGAAGTTACATCTTCTTCTGAAGAAATAACTTGTTTACCGAGGATTTCAATTTGTACAAGCTTCCCAACTTGTCCCATAGTTTCTTTGCTGTGTCGTCGCTTGAGACATTCAACAATATTGAATCTGCAAGACAAATTCAAATCATACTCCTTGCCCTCCTTTTGAGTTTCTCCCATTCTTCCTTCGACATAGCCATCATAATTGTTTCGAGACTCAAAACTATACACTATTCTCGATCGACGAGGAGATATTCCATTTTAAGATTCCACAACTCAAAATTTTGGCATTGAATTTTTCAATCTCTATCCTCAAACTTATTTCCATTCTTTTAAGCACAACTTTAAATATCACTATCTTATAGCTCTCGCTGGACCTAGGTTTAGCTCGGATCCAAGTTTTGCTTAACCTTGCTCTGATCCAACTTGTAAAAAGAAACAACACGAGTTGTGATACCTCTTGTATATAACAATGAATTAAATATCTGATACCACTTATAGAGAAATTACACTCACACTAAACCAACTAGGAAAGAGAATACATAATTAAACAACAAGAAAAAAAATGACAATCACACAGTACACAAAGATGTTACCCTAGAAACCCTTAATCGGGAAAACCAAGATTCCTTGAGATTCTCCTGCTCTCTTGTAGTATTATTCATTCATAGATTAAAGAGTTAATTTCTAAACTTGGTCTACACCTAAGACACAATCGTCATCCTACTCTCTTACTTTACAAAAGAACAACTTTGCAACCAATTTGGATTACATCTACATGACCCTATGGATTCTTATAAAGATTAGATTTTACAATATTACATCAAACAATATTTATAGTATTTACAAGAGGAAAAAACCTAATTCATGGCACCCAAAAAAAGTTACAAATCCATGAAGATGATTGGATGAAATCTTGTGAATCTCAGGATTCTGTTACAATAGACTACTAGTCGAACCTCATTTGACCACTAGTTGGTTTTTAGTTGGTTGCGACTTGACCTTCTGTCAGATGACTTTCGACCTGCCGATCGATCACTTCGAACTTCAACTTTCCATTTGATCACTTCAACGTTCGGATTTCCATCGAATCAACTTATCTATCCAGGCGAACATTCACCTAGTCAATCCACCTCGAATAGCTAGTCAGTTGATTGTTTTTTCACTACAAAGAATATAACAACCCAACAATCGACACACTATAAACATTTAAATGGACCCATGGATAATGATGTTGGAATTTAGACATGAAAACATAAGGATTCCAATGATAAGAATGTATCATTGGAATTCAGATGAATGTCAAGGGAAAAAACAAAAACAAAACACTGTATTTTCAACAATTTCAAAATATTTTTGACAACACAAGCATTTTTTCCATTATTGTTAGAAAACAATGTTGGGTTTCATACCCAAATGTAGTGATTCATGTCTGTACTGTCGGCATGAGGTCTAATCCTTTGGTAAGGGTCAATGAGTTCAATAATAGGCGATGGTGGGGACAAAAGTCCGTGGCTAGGACTTAAAGGGTGTGATGTACCAATTTATGCCTATAGATTTACTATGGATGCCATTCATGAATGTGGGGAAGCGTCCCTAAGTTTCCTTGAAAAAAAAGTTATACTAACCATTTGAGAAGCACTAAGACTCATAGGAGATAAATAATACATGCAAAGATGATAACTAAGTTGGTAAGTCTGTAATAAATTAGGATTTCCTTCCATAATATAACATTTTACTTCCTATGCTATTAAATTAAAGAAAAAATTGGACAACGTAAAATCTGAAGACAAAATTATATTTTTCAATTAGATTTAATAACCAAATTTGAAAAAACATGTTTGAATGAATCTTTTATTTTATTACACTTATTTTTTTAGTTGTTCTTTTTTTTTTTAACAAAAAGACATCTTATATTAATAAAAAACCAGAAAAGGGAATATGACACATTTAGGAGTCTATGGCTAGCAATACTTTTGAAATTTTTCATAATCCCTTTTATTAACACTATGATTTGGTAGAAAATCCTTCATGTCATTTAGGAGAATCCTATGATTATCATGGTTTTATTGGAATATCATATGGATGTATTTTTTCATAATCCTTTTTATTAACACAATGGTTTGGTAGAAAATCCTTCATGTCATTTAGGAGAAGCCTATGATTATCATGGTTTTATTGGAATATCATATGGATGTATTGGATAGTACAATTTTGCTGGTTTTGGACATACAATGGAGAAATATATTGTATGAACCTATTTATGGTATTCTATTTGGGGATTTTTTTTTTGGAATGTGAGCACACAAATAAAGAATACAATTTTGTTTATATATAATTACCTTTTTTTTCAAAGGAAACAAACCATATGTACAAGACAAAGACGAAGGTAGATTCATTTTTATAATCAATGCTACAATAAGATATGAAGTGACACATTTTTGACATCCTTGACAAACATAAAACCATTTTTTGGATTTGGGTACTGTTATCCCCGTTTTGTGGACAACTAAGGAGATGATGTCTCGAGGCCCTTAGGTTGCAGATATGGCATGCCAAGAGATTACATGACCAACAATACCCCTTTGTACAGATGGAAAACACACTCACCACCACATATGGTCACAGGTTTATAGATGGAATCCACCACACCAGTTGGCTTCCGGAAGGCAGTGGGCCTTGCTCCATGAGTTACAAGTCAGTATTATGGTGAGCATCATTTCAATACCTAAGCCATTTGATTATGTTGTATCTTAGATTGCTCTAGATTTAATGATATGTGCTTGGACATTATGTCTTTTTCCCTGCTTCACCTTGGTGGTAGATATTGTTCCCTAGTAAGTGGTCTTCTTTGGGAATGGGTTTGTTGCTAGGAAATCCCTTAATGAACCATCGTACCATTCCCGACCATACTTACCATTTTACACCATTTTCCCCTCCATTTCCTTATCTCTTAGGATTTTAGGGTTTATTGACCCAAGAAGGGGTTGTTCCCCATTCTATGGGAAGAAGGGGATAAAGGCCCATATGGATTGGTGTTGGGTAAAATATAAAAGGCATATGTGAAACTTCTAGATGTTTCACCCATGGATCACCCAAGAAAGCAATAAAACACTTATCTTTAAATAAAATGGGACCCATAATATAACATAGAAATTCCTGAAACGTAGATTGAAGGATATGAGGTCTCATCATGAGATGAACTATCATGTCCATGTATATCTAGTGGTATGAAATTGTCATTATTTTGCCACCAAACCAAGGCAGTGACTCTCAATTGCATGGATGGGAGAAATAGGGTCTCATCACAAGCTATCCTTTCTCATTTCCATTAGGAATTTGTGGGTGACATTGCCACCATCGTGTCACCATGCCAGGGAAATGACCTTCAAACTTTCCTTGTGCTAAAGAAAATATAAAGAAAGAAAGATTAAAGACAAATAATGGGCTTGGAAAAAGTGCATTGTAGATGAAGGTACCACACACCCTCTACAAAGGCACCCATGAAAGAGACACTATGACCTCTTGTATGTCATGAGCCTTATGCCCATTGAGTCTTGACCTCATCCATCTCATACACTCTACATGCCTTAGAGAGGGACCTCTTGGAGGATCTCCTTGACCTAGGGAAAGATCTACCCAATACTACACCTCGTCAACCCTCCCATACTTAATCTTGACAAGTCGCATAGTGTCTTTGAGCTTTTACTTGTTTGATATGGTAATCTTTGATGCACATGCTTAGATGGATTGTTTATTGATTGGATCCACTTATCATGATTTTATGAATTGAGATCCTTGGAGGGCGTGTTCATTTGTCTTTGCAGGACCTAACTAGTGGATAGTTTTTGGAGAACAAGCCTAGTTTGGGCTTCCATGGGGCTACAATCCCATAGGTTGGATGCCAGGGGACCGCATGCCACATGAGCGAAAGTTGAATTGGACGACCTTGATGATGATTTAGATGACCTAGCCCACCCATTTACTTCTAAGACATTTTCCCATGAGGGGAAAAATGTCCCACTTTTGAGCATTACGTCATGGTATTGGGGGTTTGGGATTGGTGGTGAAGTGCCATTTACTTACACTTGGATGTTTTGAGGAGAGGAGGGTTTTCACCAATTAGAGATCATGTAGATTCTTGAAACATGGCCTTGGGAGGCCCTTCCATCTTTCTCCAGCACCAACGACCTTCTCAAAGTGGAAAAACGTCCCCTAAAGGGGTGACATCATCCTTAATTAGGGTTTAATTTGTGCAAAAGATAAAATTTTAAGTGAATTTTTTAATATTATTGTGTTAAGGGGGAAATATTAGGGTTGTTGACCCCTAATCTTGTGTTTTACTCCTTATTTTGTGGACAAGCCATGTTGGCTAGTTTTTGTATAAATAGAGATCATAAGATCTCAAATTAAATGATAACTTTCCTCTCACAAGAGGTTTTGGTCTGAAATTTTCGGCCTCCTTAGCTCTTTATGTCTTGTGAAATTGTGTATGGCTGAATTTTTGAATGGTTAATGGAAGAAGTGATGCACTAGACTTGGAAGGTTATTTTCTAGCTCTTGTGGTGGATTGTCTTAGCATCTCTCTTGATCTTGGTATGGTTTTTACTCTCTTGCTATCATTTTATTCAAGTCAAGTATTGTTATGCTAGGAAATAGGTGGGAAGTATAAGGGCATACACCCCCACCATAGTCTTCAACATTTTTCCTTTCATTTTATTGCTTCATCTCATTGACAAGGGTTTGCTAAGAGAAGTATAAGGGAATACACCCTCTTATCTTAAACCCTATTTTAGAGAAACTTGCCCTGGGAAGTAAAAGGGATTGCACCCCCAAGGAGGTATATTCTCTAACCTCCTTGTGACTCAATTAAACCAATAGTAAAGGCACTAGTCATATTTTGTTGCATTGGAGATATAAATTATTGCATTGGGAAACGTGAATTTTGGTCTTTTTACTTCTTGCAAAAGTGGATTGTCTTCCTTGTGCCTTGGGCACCTCGCAACCACTAGGGAGTCCTCATCCAAGGGATACTTATTTCTACTGTTATAAATTTTCATCTCCAACTATTAGGGCTGTAGAAACCCTAACATACTTTCTTTAATAACTCTTTTATCAACCATTATCTTTTACTCAAAGTTTGCACACTTACTCTACTTGTCCTAGTGCACTTTTTGGCAAATTTTGAGAGGATTCCAGTGGCTGATTTTATTTCATTAATACATTGAATGTTACAGCCATAAGGATGATATAATTTGCTATAGACAACTGTTTACAACAACCTTATCTTTTGTGCTAGAAATTTGGCTTTTCACCTTGAGTTTAGCTAGTCTTTCTCTTGTATTTCCTACTTGATATATATCACTCATTGAGGAGATTCTAGTATCATTTATTTGCTGATATATACTCTTATATACTGCTGCAAATTAGGGAAAGAAAGATTAACTTGCTTATCCAACTAACATATACTGTTGCAAAGTGTCTTTTCTTATGTCTCAGGCAGGTACACTCATTCGAAAAAGCACTATACTTGTGGGGAAGCCATTTATTAACTTGCAAGGAATATCTCCCTACCTTTATTTCCATTTATAATTTACCTATAGGGGCTCCATTTCCACTTCCTTCCATGTTCGTCTCAATTCCCCTAGGGTCACCAAGATCACCTCCCTAGAGTGACCTAGTCACCCTTGAAGTGCGAGAGCTACATTAAGGTGACATTGGGTGTAGGATTTCCATAGTTATAACACTTGTTCCTTGGTTGGATCAATATTTTGAAAACCTAGAACTTGTGCCATAACATTTTGGCGCTGCTTTTGGGGAATATTTTGAATCTTCTTTGTTCTCTAATGACACTTTGGTAAGCTATCTCAAAGCCTTTCCCTTAGCTTTCCTCGCAACTCCACCCAAGGGACGTTCCCTTTCCCCATTTCTTGATGAGGTCATCTTGAAGCTCATCTGGAAACTCCACCTTCTCAGAACCCCCTTTTCCCTTTTTCCCCTTTCATCTCTTGATAAGCCTTGAGATTGCTTGGCAACTCCATTAAGGTATTACCCTAAGGGAACGAACCATGGGCTCACGAGACTTACCATGGCCATTCCATACTGTGTATCCTTATCTTGATGTTCAAACTGACCTTGTTTATCCAAATCATTGTCCAACAGAATGGAGAGAAAATTTCCCCAAATTTGACGGTAATCCAGCTCTAGCAGTCACCCATGTGGCTAATTATATGAAGTGTGTCTTAAGCCTAGATGTGTTACATGAGGATGTGCTAATGAAATTTTTTGTATATTCATTGGAATCAAGTCAAAAGGATTGGATCACACACTTATGTGATTCGAAGAGTATTTGTTCTTCTACAAAACTCATAGAAGAATTTCTCAGGCATTATCGACCAACTACTCGGAGTTTGGAAGATAATTTTCAAGAGCTCAAACACATTCTTAGCATAGAAGGTTTTATGATCAATGATGAGACAATAGATGAAGAAGTTCTCAAAGAACATACTCATGAAAACAAGCTTGAAGAAGATACCGATGAAGAAAATCCAGACGAGACATTTGTGGAAGAAGAAGTGCTCATATCTACCCTTCCATTTGATCAAGACATCTAGGCCTTTGTTACTCCTGCACATCAAGAAGAGAACATGATAAGTGATAATCCTTTTGAATATCTTGATGACTCCTTATTCTTTGACTTTGGAAGTGAAGAGTTGTTAGAGGAACCCTTGGATGCAATAGATCTTTTTGAAAAAGGGCAGATGAAGAACTCTGCATTAAGAATCAAGCCTCATGTGATGAAGAGGCGTTGGAGGAGCATGCCCATAAAGAGAAAAAATAATCTTGATGAAGTGCAACATGTTGAGGAATAATTTTCTTTGATCTTTCTTGATGAGGATGAGGTCATTCAACTTGTCTTCATCCTACACACAAAGATGAAGAAACAATTAGCTTCAATGATAAAAATGATCTTGTGCAGGACCCCTCCGACATGGTCGATCTACACATTGATGATTTGATATAGGTTGGGAGATGTAGATGGGATGTGAGTTTCTTCAGTAATGATAGAGATCCCATTTATGAAATTGAGGTTAACTCTCAAGCATAGGGGGTTGATTTTTCATCATCATAGGAGTGGTCCTCATACATATATGATTCAGATGTTTGGCATCCTGGTGATGACATGGTTACAGATTTGTTCCGCCCCTTTGAGGATGACTCGTCACAACATACTCAGAGTGATATTTAGTCATCCTTTGGTACATACCCTTTTGAGGATGCATACTTTTTTTACAAGTAATTCCAACTGTTGTGCTCAGATTTTGAGGAATACCAGTACCTGACCACCTCAGAGATGTTAGAGGTTCATTCTTCAAAGAGAAAGTATTTTCACCTTGGAGATTTCTATGGAGATTCATAGGGGAAGAGGCGTTGTTTTTCTACACCTGAGACTATTACTTACCTCTTACCCTATTCTTCAAGAAATCATGCATTATTCTTCCAATCTCTCATCTCCTGTCAGCCTTCGAGAAGCAATGAGTATTTATGCACCAATGAAGATGAGCCTTCATCTACATATAGTAGCCCCTTTCAAAGATGGATTGATCAGTCTCGTGGGTACACTTTATGTAAGGTAGCTAGAGAGGTAGTGGGGGGGCCCAGAGGACCCATAGTGATAATAGTGGAGGCCATTCAATGTAAGGTGGAATAGGTCCACTATATTACTAAATAAGACCCACTATGGTAGTTAGATATACTAAATGGGTAGTTAGATATAATAAAGGTAAGAGGACTTCTTAGAAAGTTCTACTTCTAGAAGATTCCTCCTCTAGAATGTTTTTAGGTGATGGTAGCACTATATAAAGAGGTTCAAGCAATGTAATGGGATATGAAGAGAAGTATTGTATTTGGAGCTGAAGCTCAATAGGAGGATACCCCCTCAAAGAGGCAAGTGAACATGAGAGGATCCCTTCCATAACAGGATCCATTGTATGGTGTTTCCCTACCTCAAGGGTTTGATAGTAATAAAGGAGATTTTGCATATTGTTCTTGTATATCTGTTGTGGTGATTTTGTATCCAGTATTTGGTTCTTAACAAGTGGTATCAGATTACTTTCCTTGGTAGACATTGTGGGAAAATATTTTTCATTTTTGCAGATTTTTTTTTCGGAGAAGAAAAAAGAGGGCCACGACATTCCAGAAATTTTTGGTATATTTGTGTGAAAAATTTGCATAAAAAAGTTGTATATATGATTTCCTCTCATAAAAACACCCAATTTGAAAAAAACAAATCGTTTGAAACAGAGTCCGGGAAGTCAAGATATTGAAGTTTCAAAATCTGCAAATTTTCAGGGTTTTTTCCGTGGACGACGATGCAATTTTTTTTATATTTTTGTAGCCGCTAGAGGCCAAATTTTTCCAAACAAATTACATATCTGAGTTCCTCTCACAATTTCACCCAATTTCAAAAAACAAATCAGCCGAAGCGGAGTTCGGGAAGTGAAGTTATGAGCATTTTAAATTCAACAGTTTTTTAAGGTTTTTCCAGAAAAAGCCACGATTTTCTGCCGTAAATTATTGTTCTATTTTTTGGGTTTTTTCATGATGGTTGCAGTACCGAAGAGTTCATAGGGTGCTCAGATGGATATTTCCTCTCAAACCCTCAAATAAATTCTACAAATTACTGAAGCATTCAAATCCCAATTGTTTGACACATTGGATGACTTTGTAGATGGCCTCAATGATAGTTTTCGTAGTATTCAAGATTCATTGGATAACATGCAGGAGAGAATTCTTATGGCGGACATCAGGGATGAATATAATCAAGAAATATATGCTTGGTATGATTTTGAGGCTGATTGTGATAATTGGTATATGTATAGTTTTCATTTCTGGGATGACAACCACTTTCATATTTTATTTGATTACTCTATTCCACCTTCTGTAGAGAGCATCAATGTGACAAATTGAGAGCCAATGATTATTACCAGTGTCCATCCTGCATATTCTACAATGGTATTATTCCTTCCAGATTTTTCTACAACCCTTTTCCATTATGTGGTTGGATATTCTTATTTGGATCCACATGACAGGTGTCAGTATTGGGAGCATCATTCTCAGTGGGTTATTGGGTGTCGATATTTTCCATGTGGGGTTCACATGGGCAATTGGACATGGGACCCTGGTTTACAATGGTGGTTGGACTACTTCAGCATGGTGGCTACCATTTCTCAATGTGACCCTGGTTCTCTAGTTTACTTCAACACTATGGTCCACACTTATCCATGGGACCCTGCTATATGGTTGTACATCAAGCGTTGAGGACAACGCTTTCATAAGGGGGATGTAATGTAAGGTAGCTAGAGAGGTAGTGGGGGGGCCATAGGGTCCATAGTGATAATAGTGGAGGCCATTCAATGTAAGGTGGATTAGTTCCATTATATTATTAAATAATTCCCACTATGGTAGTTAGATATAATAAATGGGTAGTTAAATATAATAAAGGTAAGAGGACTTCTTAGAAGGTTCTACTTCTAGAAGATTCCTCCTCTAGAATGTTTTTAGGTGATGGTAGCACTATATAAATAGGTTCAAGCAATGTAATGGGATATGAAGAGAAGTATTATATTTGGAGATGAAGCTCAATAGGAGGATGCCCCCTCGAAGAGGCAAGTGAACATGAGAGGATCCCTTCCATAACAGGATCCGTTGTATGGTGTTGCCCTACCTCAAGGGTTTGATAGTAATAAATGAGATTTTACATATTGTTCTTGTATATCTGTTGTGGTTCTTTTGTATTCATTCTTTGGTTCTTAACACTTTTAGGAAGGATGATCGGGCCGATGGTTTCTCTTTCCAACAAGTTTTTCTCTCTCCAACCCATATTCATGAGTTTATTTCATGATCGATTATATGTGTGTTCATACTCATGATTATTATGTCCTTGACTTATCTTTGTTGTATTATATGATTAATAACAAAGAGATATACTTTGATGAGATGATCAAATGGTTGCACTAGTTGTATGAATTCACTTGACATCATTCAACACGTGATCTTCAGGCCCCCAATGCCCCAAGTAAGTAGGCATAGGTCTAACATGAGATGTTGTGGTTCTCATGCACTCTACGATGAGTACATGTTCCCAAGTAGGAGCCAGATGTTATCCCCATTTTGTGGATAATTAAGGATATGTTGTCTCGAGGCCCTAAGGTTGCAGACATGGAGCGCCGAGATATTAGATGACCAACAATACCCATTTGCATAGATGGAAAACCCACTCACTACCAAAGATGGTCACAGGTTTAAATATGGTATCCACCACACCAGTTGGCTTCTAGAAGGCAGTGGGCCTTGATCCATGAGGTACAATTCAGTATTATGGTGAGCATCATTTCAATACCTAAGCCATTTGATTATGTTGTATCTTAGATTACTCTAGATTTCATGATATGTGATTTTCCCTACTTCACCTTGGTGGTTGACATTGTGCCCTAGTAAGTGGTCTTCTTTGGGAATGGGTTTGTTGCTAGGAAATCCCTTAATGAACCATCATACCATCCCCGACCATACTTACCATTTTCCACCATTTTTCCCCTGCATTTCCTTATCCCTTGGTATTTTAGGGTGTATTGACCCAAGAAGGGGTTTTCCCCCATTCTATGGGAAGAAGGCGCTAAAGGCCCAGAGGGGTTTCTGTTGGGTAAAAGATAAAATCCATATGTAAACCTTCCAAATGCTTCGCCCATGGATCACCCAAGAAAGTAATAAAATGCTTATCTTTAAATAAAAGGGGACCCATAATATAACAAAGAAATTCTTGAAAGGTAGATTGAAGGACATGAGGTCTCATCATGAGCCGACCTATCATGTCCATGGATATATAGTGGTATGACATTGTCATTATCTGGTCACCAAACTAGGGAGATGCCTCTCAATTGCATGGTTGGGAGAAAGGGGGTCTCATCACGAGCCAAAATTTCTCATTTCCATTAGGCATTTGTGCGTGACATTGCCACCATATGGTCACCACTCCAGGGAAATGACCTTCAACCTCTCCTTGTGCTAAAGAAAATATAAAGAAACAAAGATAAAAATAAAACAACGGGCTTGGAAAAAGTGCATTACGGACGAAGGTACCACACACCCTATACAAAGGCACCCATTAATGAGACACTATGACCCCTTGTATGTCATGAGCCTTATGTCCATTGAGTCTTGAACACATCCACCTCATGCACTCTACATGGCATAGAGAGGGACCTCTTAGAGGCTCTCCTTGACCTAGGGAAATATATACCCAATAGGACATCTCATCAACCGTCCCACACTTAAGCTTGACAAGTTGCATAATGTCTTTGAGCTGTTAATTGTTTGATATGGTACTCTTTGATGCACATGATTAGATGGATTGTTTATTGATTGGATCCACTTATCATGATGTTATGTATTGAGATCATTGGAGGGTGTGTCGATTTGTTTTTTTAGGACCTAACTGGTGGACAAGTTTGGGAGAACAAGCCTAGCTTGGGATTCCATGGGGCTACAATCCCACATGTTGGATTCCAAGGGCCCGCATTCTAGATGAGAGAGAGATGAATTGGATGACCTTGATGATGACTTGGATGACCTATCCCACCCATTGCTTTCTAAGATATTTTCCCAGGAGGGGCAAAACATCCCACTTTTGAGCATGATGTCATGGTATTGGGGGTTTGGGCTTGGTGGTGAGGTGACAATCACTTACACTTAGAATTTTTAAGGAGAAGAGGGTTTTCACCAATAAGAGATCATATAGATTTTTGACACGTGGCGTTCAGAGGCCCTTCCATATTTCTCTAGCACCAACGACCTTCTCAAAGTGGAAAAACGTCCCCTAAAGGGGTGACACCATCCTTAATTAAGGTTTAATTTGTGCAAAAGATGAAATTTTAAGTGATTTGTTTAATATTATTGTGTTAAGGGGGTAAGATTAGGGTTGTTGACCCCTAATCTTGTGTTTTACTCCTAATTTTTTGGACAATCCATGTTGGCTAGTTTTTGTATAAATAGAGATCATAAGATCTCAAATTAAATGATAACTTTCCTCTCACAAGAGGTTTTGTTCTGAAATGTTCAACCTACTTAGCTATTTAGCTCTTATGCACTTATGTATGGCTGAATTTTTGAATGGTTAATGGAAGAAGTGATGCGCTAGCCTTGGAAGGTTATTTTCTAGCTCTTGTGGTGGATTGTCTTAGCATATCTCTCGATCTTGGTATGGTTTTTAATCTCTTTCTATCATTTTATTCAAGTCAAGTATTGTTATTCTGGGAACTAGGTGGGAAGTATAAGGGCAGCCACCCCCACCATAGGCTTCACCATTTTTGCTTCATTTTATTGCTACATATCATTGATAAGGGTTTGCTAAGAGAAGTATAAGGGCATACACCCTCTTAGCTTAAACCCTAGCTTAGAGAAACTTTGTTTGGGAAGTAAAAGGGCTTACACCCCAAGGAGGTAGCTTCTCTAAGATCCTTGTGACTCCATTAACCCAATAGTAAAGGAACTAATCATATTTTGCTGCATTGGAGATATAAGTTATTGCATTGGGAAACATGAATTTTGGTCTTTTTACTTCTTGCAAAAGTGGATTGTCTTCCTTGTGCCTTGGGAACCTCACAACCACTAGGGAATCCTCATCCAAAGGATACTTATTGATGCTGCTATAAATGTGCATCTTCATCCAATATGGCTGCATAAACCCTAACATACTTGCTTTAATAACTCTCTTATCAAGCATTATTTTTTCCTCAAAGTTTGCACACTTACTCTACTTGTCCTAATGAATTTTTTGGAAAATTTTGAGAGGATTCCGGTAGATGATTTTATTTCTGTAATACATTGAATGTTACATCCATAAGGCTGATATAATTGTCTACAAACAACTGTTTACAATAGCCTTATCTTTTGTGCTAGAACTTTGGTTTTTCACCTTGAGTTTAGTTAGTATTTCTCTTGTATTTTCTACTTGATATATAACACTCATTGAGAAACTTCTAGTATCATTTATTTGTTGATATACACTGTTATATACTGCTGAAAATTAGGGACAAAAAGCTTAAATTTATGATCCAACTAACATATACTGTTGCAAAGTTTCTTTTCTTGTGTCTCAGGCAGGTAGACTCATCCGAAAAAGAACTATACTTGTGGGGTAGTCATTTATTAACTTGCAAGGCATATCTACATATCTTCATTTCCATTTAGAATTGACCTATAGGGGCTCCACTTCCACTTCATTCCATCTCCATCTCAATCCCCCTAGGGTCATCGAGATCACCTCCCTAGAGTGACCTACTCACCCTTGAATTGTAGAACCTACATCGAGGTGACATTGGGTGTATGATTCCCATGGTTATAAGACCTGTTCCTTGGTTGGGTCAGGATTTTCCCAACCTACATCTTGTTCCATAACAGGTACATACCTCAAACTACCACAACTTTTGGAATGAGAAGACATTGTTATCATAGCCATAAAAAAAAACAATTGAAATGCATTTTCCAAAGAGAAATCATAAACATAACATGGATGAAATTACACATGCCCACAAAAGGTGAGAGAATGAGAGTGTTGGAATCACCAAAGGGTGATTCTCTCTAATGAGTTGTACCCTGAAATATGTAGGAAAACTTCTCCTATACATGTTCCCAACAATATCAAGCAAATTGGTGCTCCTAGAAAATATGTTTGAGAGTCTCAATTTTAGCACAAATTAGATATTTATCATCAATGAAACTTCCCTTATAAAGTTTATCCTTAGTAGGCATCCCTTGATAAATAAAAAATTATGCAAATAATTGAATTTTGGAGGATACTCGATAAGACCACACCTTGCTCAAATGTACAATCTGTTAGCAATAAAAAACGCACTGGCATTTTTGAAAGAATGATGCCTAATCTTGTAAGGAAAATTTGACTAGTTTCCCTAGCTTCAAATCCAAATCTGATTGCACCATTTGAAATCTTATGATCTGTAGATGTTGATCGACCATTTGAATGTGCGAAACGGACATTCCACGGTTGAGAAAATTGATTTTTCCCAAAGGCATTTTTTTCTGGAAATTCCGACTTTCGGTGGTTTAGGCGAACATGACGACTATTCATTAACCACCAAAAGCTGCGCTTTTCGGTGGTTAATTCACCCAGAAGTTTTCTATGTTAACCACCGAAAACCTGTTTTAACCAGAATATTTGAAATTTCGCCCAGATCAGGAATTTTTGAATCATAATGAGATGAAACCTCTTGGAATAGACAGGTGGTGAATTATCAAGTCAGATCCAATGGTTACTTTGATGGATAAAGGAAAAGAAGAGGTGTTTTAATCAAGTTTGATACATTTTCAAAGGCAAAAATATAGGGATTTTGGCACACTTCAACAAATTCAAATTTTACCTCTTGGAAGAGTCATCAATTAGCCTTGGGAGGTTGTTTTGCACTACACCAACAATCAATAGAGAGAAATCTGGGATTTGCCTCATTTTGGGGAAGCATCCCACTTCTTTTGCAACTGAATTTTGACTTACTATTTTTAGTATATCTGATCCTTGTTTTTAGGATCCCAGAACTACTTTTGTAAAGCTATAAAGCTTAGAATAGAAGACAAACTAAGGGTTCGATTTTGGGTTCTACATGCTGCTACTGTAAGAGAGACCTATTCTTATTATATGAAAATTTGTAGGCTTCCTTCAGTTGTGTTGTCAGACTTTTCTTCTCTGTTCTCTGATATCTTATGAGTGAATGTTCTTTATTGATGCTTATTCAATCTGCATGTGACTGTCATCTCACTATGTGATTGTTTAAGTTGAGAATCATAAGTTATTTCTTTAGTTATTAAACCCATTGTGCTTGTTTTATATGAGTATAGTCTGGTTCAATAGCTATCTTCTCTACCTTTTAATCAAACCTTGTCTAACTGCAGTACTCGAAGGCCT
>ML808606.1:151376-166765 GCA_009831015.1 Picea engelmannii | reverse complement strand
TGGGAAGACCCCCATTCATGACTCTCAGAGTTATAACATCCCATAGAAGGATGAGCCTACCCTCAAGAGAAAAACTAGGCCAAAGAAGATCTGTTCAAAAAGTTTACATGTAAAGAACTTGTGTTGACAATGATCATATTATTTATTCATAGATTACTATGCAACTAGAAATGGCTGAAAGTGATAGAAATAAGAAGACAAAAATGAAAATTGCAGAGAACTAGTGGCATTTTATTCAGGACAATCTTCCATTACCGAGAAGTAGTAGGCGTATTCACTAGATGAGATTTCCCAACTTTTATTGGGTGGAAATATGAAATCCTTATGTGGAGAGGGTTCCTTTGTTGCATCTATGTTGCATTTGTGCTTCATTTTCACCACTCTCGTGGTCGTCGCACTAGTGTCTTCTTGAGGTTTCTCCAAGTCTAAGGTCATTTCCTTTCTCAGTTGAACTACAAGTACTCGAGCCTTTGAAGAAGGATCGTGAGAGGCTCACCTTCATCTAGTGAGGATGGTTGAGAGGTGCCCTCTTCCAACCATAAGTATGACTTGAACAGGAGAGTCTTAGCTAACCAGTTCTTCACCATCCACTAATGAGCTCTTCACTGATTTATCTGATAACTTGTCATGTGTCGGGCCACCACCTTAGCCTCCCAATTGTGAAGAATTTGATGCAAGATTCTCAGTATTTGGTCATTGTATCCTACCCCAATAGAACTGGTAAACTCAACTCTCTATGCGTGACCCCTGCCTCCTCTTGCTCTGCTAGGGGCGGATCTCAAGCGTCTCAAAATTTTGTTGGACCAATGACCACAATAAAAATATTTAAACGGATTGTTGCTTCTCGTGAGGAGGGAGATGTATCTTATGTCACAGACCAAGCCAAGAAACTCCCATAGAGTAACACCACAAGTTTTTCAACGTTGACCAAGCCAGGGATATTTCATGACCCCCACTGGATCCAGACTTGAGATTGCGTATTTCAGTATTATTTCCTTTGTACTGTGTGATGTCCATTGAACCAGGTGAAATTCCTTATCATAAATGTCAAGGAACTTGCAAGGAATGAAGGATTTAATGCGCATGAAGGATGTTTTAACGGGTTTCTAGGTGTAGGCCACCTGACATCTTTCTCCTTCTTCGATCACATGCTTCTTCCCCAGCATAAATACCTGCATCTGTGTTAGCTGTTGAGTAGAAAAAAATGAATATAGATTAGTATCAAAATATCCTTAACATAGAATAACAAATATACAGTAAAAATGGTTTCTATTTAATAAGGAAATAAATTGAAACTGTAAAATGCAGTAGAAAATAAGGTGGCTAGAATGGTGGCATCTTATGTCTGAGAAGAGATGTGACAGTTGCGATCATTCGCCAGAAGATGATTACAATGAGTCTCTCAAGTCCCTTATACAATAAAAAGGAATTTCAAAAAACCTATACATACAAAAACCTAACTCTAGGAGATGAAACGCCAAAAGTCATGTGGGCCCCATTTGGGTAAGTTAGTACATCAACTTCTCGATGTCGTATCTTTTGCATATGATCTCCATTTTAGGTGCACGATAACCCATTGGAAAGGTCTATCTGAGGAATAAAAATTTTCCTTATGGATATCCCTACACATTTTTAATTTTGTGATCGCTACACATTTTGACTGAGGTGATCCCTAAAAACGTTTCTTAGGGCCTCAAAATGGCCCTGAAAGTCAGGGACCCAAAAACTAGGAAAAAACTGTCGAAATGTAAACTTCCAAAATAAGACAATTGGAATAGGTGGGAGGCCACCGCCATCTATATGGATCAATCCTCCCCCCTTAGGAATCAATGGTATCCATTGCATTGAGTTCCCCCATTAGATGAGGAAAGGTTTGTTGAATTTGGCCCCAGGTGAGCCACTTTCCTTGGTGTAAGAGTTTCCCTACTTTGACAACTCGATAAAGATGGATCCTTTGTTGGCGAGTTCCCTTGACGTTTTTGTCCAAAATATGATCACTGAATGCATGTTGTATGCAGTTAGGGTTGAGATCTATTGGTGTCAGTTGTTCTGCTATCTCTGAGGTGTCCAATAGCAGTGGGAAATAATGTAATATTCAAGATATAAAAAAGTATGCAGAACATAAATAAATAGCTAGAAATAGAAGATGAACAAAAATATAACCAGAAAAACACCACAATACTACCAAAATGATACCAGAATAACACCAGAAATAGCACTTTGATTACTGAGAGAAATGTTCACTTTCCTCTTCGAGGGGGCAACCTCCAGTAGAGCAGATCTCTATTACCATAATATCCAAGACAAAAAATTTCATACCCTCGACTCCTATTTATACTAAATATGCCTATCAAAAGAACCATATAGAGGACGATCCTTCTAGAAGCAAAATCTTCTATTAGGTCTTCTTACATTGGACTTATTCTTCCTTATTGCTAGGCCTTATTAATATTGGCCTTTATTACATCAAAATATATTATTCTACCTATGTGAGGGGTTAGGTCCCTAACATGTCCTCCCATTTAAAAGCATCCTTGTCCTCAAGGCTTGAGATGTGGAAATTGCTACAGAATGGTATCTAGTTCCGAAGTGGCATATATTGGAGTTGTATCTTTCCACTTGACTAACACTTCCTTGATGGTTAGCTAATGAAGACGATGCTCACACTGGTCCAAAAATGCTTGTGGCTATAGCCAAATGGAGCCTTCTTCATCCAACTTGGGAAGGTTGGTTTGAGTTTGGCACTTAGTTCCAATCAACTTCTTTAAGCATAAAACATGAAAAATAGGATGGAGTTTAGAATGACTAGAAAAAGCTAACTGATAGGCCACCTGTCCCACACGTTTGAGAACGGTATAAGGACCATAACATTTCGGTGCTAGTTTATGAAAATGGTCAGCCTTGAGGGAATTTGGCTTATAAGGTTGTAGCCGAAGAAACACTTGATCCCCTTTTGAAAATTGACGTTCAGAGTGACCTTGATCTGCTTGTTGCTTCATGCAATTTTGGGCCATGACCAAATTCTCTTTGAGGGTACGGAGAATAGCGTCTTGAACTGTAAGTGTTTGGTCAATTGTATGGACCTTTGAGACACCTAGAAAATATGAGAGAACTGAAGGTGGATTTTGTCCATATACCACTTCAAAATGAGTCATGCGGGTAGTTGTATGGTATGAAGTGTTGTACCACCATTCATCTAGTGGTAACAATTGAGCCTATTGATTTTGTCATTCTGATGAAAAACACCTCAAATATTTTTCCAAACACTTGTTGACAACTTAATTTTAACCATCAGTATGGGTATGATAATATGTACTGAGATGCAATTGGGTGCCTTATAGATTGAACATTTCTTTCCAAAAATTGTTGGTGAAAGTTGGGTCGTGATCATAAACAATAAAATGTGACATGCCATGAAGCTTGAAGACCTGATCCATGAAAATTCGAGCCACAGTGAATGTTGTAAATGGGTGTTGAAGAGAAAATAAATGAGCATACATAGAAAGACAATGAAATACCACCATGATGACTAATTTATTTCCTGATTTAGGTAAGCCTACAATAAAATCCATAGAGATATCCTCCCAAATAGCAGGTGGAATCGAAAGCGGTTGTAGTGTGCCAGGAGATTTGATTGTTTCACACTTGTTACATTGACACACATCACATTCATCCACAAAATTATGAACGTCATGTTTCATACCATCCCAAAAAAAAGAACGTTTGACCCGGTCATAGGTTTTGGTAAACTCGGAGTGCCCAGATGTGGGTGTAGCATGAAGCTAGGAAAGTACCTTGGATTTAAGTTTTGATTGTTTACTTAAATAATTATGGCCTTTGTATCGAATCTCATCATTGAGCCAAGAGTACCCTAGGGAAACTGGAGAATTGGACTGCTATTGTTGTATCATATGCAAACTTTTGGGATCGTGTAGCCATTCCTGGCAAACAGCTTGGAGCCAATCTAGTACAATGAAGGAGAGAGAAAAAAGGGACCCTTCATATTCATATTTTCTGGAAAGTGTATCAGCAACCACATTGTCTTTTCCTTTCTTGTAAATGATCTCATAATCATATCAAAAGATCTTAGTCACCCATTGTTTTTGCTCTGGGGAGGAAATGCCTTGTTCTAGAAAATACTTGAGGCTTTGATGATCTGTCTTAATTTGGAAGCATTGCCCTAATAGATAAGGGTGCCAAAGATCCACAACATGAAAAATAACCACCATGTCCTTTTCATAGATTGATTTTCCCAAATTTCTCTCCGACAGTTGTTTGTTGGTAAAGCCCAAAGGTTGCATAAGGACAATGCCAATTCCTTGCCCTGAAGAATCACATTTGAGGACAAATTTCTTTGTGAAATCAGGAAGGTCCAAGACTGGAGTGGTGCACATGGCCATCTTCAAGGTTTGAAAATCCTGAGCAGTTGTTGGAGTCCAAGTGAAATAATTATTTTTAAGGAGTGAAATGAGAGGTCTCGCAATATTTCCATAATTTTTAACAAACTTGCGATAATAACCTGTTAAGCCCAGAAATCCATGCAATATTTTGAGAGTCTTTGGATGAGGCCAATCTTACATAGATTCAATCTTTTTAGGATCCACCCTGACGCCAGCCTTTCCAACAAGATGACCCAAGTACTCAACTTCCAAGGTGTCAAAAGAACATTTAAATTGTTTGAGGAAAAGTTGGTGTTGAGAGAGTAGATGGAGAACTCAATCCACATGATAAATATGGTTTGTCTAGGTTTGACTATAGATGAGGATATCATCAAAGAAAGCTAAGACAAAATGACTTAGAAAATGACAGAAGAAATGATTCATGAGGCTTTCGAAAGTGGAGGGAGCATTATGAAAGCCAAAGGGAATTACCAAAAGCTCATAGTGGCGCTCATGAGTTCTAAAGGAAGCCTTAGTAATGTATGCCTCTTTCATATGGATATGGTGGTACCCAGAACGAAGATCAAGTTTAGTAAAGAACTGGGCACCACTCAATTCATCCAAGAGGTCATCAATGACAGGAATGGGAATTTTTTCTTTAATGGTGAGTTTGTTGAGGGCATGAAATTCAGGACACATGCGCTAAGAAAATTATTTCTTAAGGACCATGAGCACAGGAGAAGAGTAGGGGCTCGTACTAGGGTGGATAACACCTGAGTTGAGTAGTTCTTGAACCATTTTCTCAATTTCATTTTTTTGGGAAAAGGGGTGACGATAGAGATGGATATTGGGAGGAAGGATTCCTGGGACAAAGGGAATGGAATGATCATGAATACCATGGGAAGGAGAGAGTCTAAAAAAACACTTTGTTGATGATAAAAAATGCAACGAGTATTTCGCCCGCAAAGTATTGCTAAAGCCTATTATTTATAAGCTAATGATATATATAATACTAGTAGGTGGGACCCCCTTATAGATTGGAGGATCATATCAAGTTCTTATTTGATATTTGTGTTTTTGTTCGACATTGCTTATAGGGTCCTACATGATTGATGATGAAATATTGGTTTTATTTGCGACATAATAGAAGATGGATAATGTGTATTACGAGTTGGTTCTAATTTCTCTAAGATCTAAATTCCATATTATATGAATGACTTATATTCATTGTTATCACATCGCTATTAGGCCCATGATTTGTTACATGTTGCAACTACACAAGACACATGTTAGTTGTGATAAGAGATAAAAGAAATATGAGGAAAAAAATCCAAGGAAGAGGAGTTATCCTATACTATGTTATGCTACATTATATGCAAATGAAATTAAAAGGATTATTGTTAGTCCTAGATAACAAAGTTAGTGTCTATTCAATGTATTGATTTATATGAAGGCACATTCGATATGTGTTATGGTATGTTTGGAAATGGTTAATGTGATATGGGGTGGTGCACTTGGCAAGTAATGGATGTTAGTTTCGATGCATAGATTAATTGAATGGATTAATGGATGGCTGGATAGTTGGTTGGCGTGTACTAAGTAATTGAATGAGTAGAGGATGGAAGCGACATGCATTTACTGTACGTCACTCCATGCCTTTCCCACTGGCTGTCACCCTAGCTTGGTTATTGTTCAATTGTGTTTCACTATCGTTAAGCTCTAATTTTCAGTCGAGGAAAGAACTACTCGACCAAGGTCACGTTTTTAAGGATTTTTGGTTCCAAGTATGTATTTTCCGCCATCCATGAACTCGCTCTGGTTATGAAATAGATATTGGCTCGGTGATGTATTGGTATGTTCTTTTCTTGAGACTGAAAACTATGTAAACTTGTGATATTTCTCTGGAATGGTTGGTTGTTTGTATTCACTGTAAATGAAAAAAATGGATAGTTGAAGTCATGATTTCATTGATGATTTTGTGTGGTGGAAGCCATGAAGGATCTTTTTTGTCTTATGGGTTTTGGTTAAAGGGTTTCATTCCATTTTTATTTGTTGGTCGTCTTCCCATAGTCCTTGTAACCATACTCAGTCGTATTTGGTGTTATGGGGTTGTTGTGTTTGATTTTGAACCACCTTGGGTCACTGCATATCATTTTCACCTGGTGGTGGGCTTGTTTATGTTATTGGTGTTTGTGCAGTTGGTTATGATGGCTATTATGCCAAGAGTCTTGCTTTAGGGTTGATTGTTATTTCATCGCTCTGCATTTTTACCAGCATTCTTTAGTTTTTTGGGAAAAGCACCATGGTTATACCAATGCATGTTCTCGAGGTTATTAATGGTCTGTAAGGATCCTCTACTCCTCTGTTAATAGTCTCTCCTACCTGGTGTGAATTTTCACCATGTCATACAAGTTAATGTTTATATGTCATGTGTGTCCATTGTGTTGTTTCCAAGGGTTCTCACTTGTTGTTGATATGGTTGACTCCAATCTCATTTTGTTTCAATGATCAAACAAACCCTTGACTATTTCCCTATTTTCGTTGGTACCGAGCCTGATTTTGATTAAATCAACAGTCACACTTTGTCGATCATCTGGTTTGTTGTTATAGTTATGGGGTAATATTTCCAATGGGGTTTATTATTGGCTCGTCCCTGTTGATCAAGTTAATTACAGAGTTGATGGAATAGCGTCGACAATGGTTTTTATTATTGGTATTATAACAGTCGAATCGATAGATCAACATGGTTAATTGGTTGATTCGAGAAATGGAAATGGACACACAATCACTGCCTCTTGTGTCGTAACAGATGGATTGTTAAATCAACATTGTTTTATGGTTGGATTGGGAGTATGCCTTTGCATTATGTGTTGGGTTGTGTGTTTCCTACAACATGCTATGAGTTGAAATGATGGTTGATGATACTATGTGTTTTAAATTGCAAATTGGGATTTTAGAAAATTAAAGGATTGATAGTTGTGGCTTGGATGTCTATTGTGTATGTTTATGGATATCGTGTATCCTATTGTTTGATTGCACTATCAAAGATGGGCACGAGTTTTGTAATAGTATGTTTTCATTGCAATTTAATTTTTAAATTGACTAGAGAAATGGAATCGAGCACGATTATGAAAGAACTTGTTTCTGTGTTTGATTTGAGGAAATAATTTATGGATAGTGGTTGATGGGTTTGATGTTGAAAAGAGTTGAAACAAATGACTATTTGTTCATTGGGATTTGTTTTAAATATTAAATCGAAGAAGTGAGAGGAAATGTAATTCTTTACACATGATGTTCGAAGGTCATGTTAATTTTGAATATGATGACATTATGTTAATTAAAAGTGTTAAAGATTTAAATGTGTACAGTGAATAAGTTTAACGCGCATTAATGGTTAAATCAACCACAATAATTGTTAAATGGTGTTGGGATAGAGGTTTTGGATACATAACTGTTTTATGGATTACTTAATTATTTTTTCGAACAATATCTGCTCTTTTTCCCTGCCATTATTTAACTTTTTGATAATTACAATCCCCTCGCCTTCCCATATTCAATATCCACTCCCCGTTCCTAAAATTTAATTACAGTTAAGGGAAAATTTGATTATGACAATTTAAGATCGGAGGGAAGGGATGGATTACAGTGATATATTATTTGGTTTACATTACAGTTGATTGTTTGTTGTCTACGAGAAGTAATCATGATCTATTCCCCCTCATTTTAACATTTTTCGCTCAATACAAACCCCTCACATATCCCAGAACTTTTGTTCACCCCCTGCTCATTGAAAATTATTAAAAACATTGTATGGATTGGATTTCATGAGTTTGATATGTTGTTGAGCCAAAATTTATTTCATATTTTAAAAGAATCTCCATGTATGGTTGTTAAAGAAACTATTTGCTAATCAATTATGCATGCAGGAATGAGATTTTTCAGTAGGGGTAACCATGGAACAGGTAACCGAGGGAGAGGTAATTTAAAACCAAAGCCCACCATGCCCCTGACAAACAAAAAGCCACTCCTGCCCCTTCCTCACTCTCCAATGGCTCTGATAAATCCATGTCCTCCCACATGCATTTGAGAGATGATCACTCTCATGTGATCAGTGAGATTAGGCCTAAAGGCTTAGCATATCCTAAGGCAAGTTCATAGAGATCAAAATGTGACAGTAGAAACAAGGGAACTATTACATCTCAGAGTGGAAAATATGGATTTTAATTTTTTTATTTATAAATTGATGATAACAGTTGACTTCTGAAATTTTGGACAACACATTATTTTTGGATATATGGGTAATATATTTTGGAAATAATTTCAATTATTATTGAGATAAATGGTCAAATATGAATGTGATGATGGGACTCAGAAGTCACAAGGAGGGATGTTTTGTTTAATTAACTAGTTGTGTTATGATTGTTAAAAGCTAAAGGGAGTCATAATGGGTCCCACCTACTAGTTATTATTTATTTAAAACCCTTTATTGTGATTTATTAATTTTCCCCCTTAACCAAAAAGTTGGTTGAGTTTTTAGTTAACTTAACTAATGAAGTAGTTCAACTAATTCAACCAATTCCAATTTGCTTAAAGGAAAAATAAAAGGGAGGAACGAACGGAGAATAGAAGGAGAATCATATTAATGTATGCTCTTTGAGTTTCTTTTAGATAATTCATTTTTCATTCATTCCTTAATTTATTCAAGGCCTAATTATTTTTTATCATAGCAGGGTCTTATTGTAGATAGCAAGATTCGGGGTTGAATTAAATCATTCAGACACTTGTTTTTCAGAGGTGTTGATCTATCTTTGATAGTCTGTGTAGACTTGTATGTTTGTGAATTAGTTTTCATGACTGACAAAGGTTATTTTGCAGAGTCAAGTGGGAAACAATCTGTGGCACGCTGATCTAGCTTTTAGAGTTTAGTTTTTTTATATTTTGTGAGAAGTCCTTTTGTATGTTTCATCGGGAATGTCTAAGTTTGACTTTGGTCCAAAAATTCTTAATGAAATTTTGTAAAGAGAATGAATCTTTAATGAATTGGAATGAAATAAAGAATTTCTTTATGTCTCATCTGTCTTGATTATCGACTTTGTGTCTTTACTTTTGTCTCTATATTTATTTCAGCATCTATTCTATTCTGAAAACCACATAAATAATGAATTTTTCAACAATCTTTTATTTATAAAAAAACCAGCCTAAGCACTTGTAATCAATACTTGTGAGTTAGAATATTAATTTTGATGGCTATAAATGTAGGGTGATATTCCCATCTATTTTTCTTTAGCCAAGAAGAATCTAAAAATGCCTAAGTAATATCATTTCATATATTTTCCTCAACACACTTTGTGTTTAGAGAGGATGGATTGGAGGTATTGTGGCACAAAGAGCGTCTCAATTGCTTGTATGGCATGGAGTTGGGAAATAATGACATAATGACCTTTTTTGACAATATTTTCCATGCGATGGGAACTAATGATCTCTAGGGAACCGACAATGATTCCTTGGAACTTATATTTTTGGACCTCCTGGTCGAATTGCATGGTTAATTTTTTAAAATCCATGAGAATGGGACCCAAATTCCTTAGCCATTTTGCAACCAACACAATGTCACAACCACCTATGTTGATAGAAAAAATATGATATTTCAGGTGGTATTCACCAATTTGGAGACACATTTTCACAATTCCCTCCACATTTCATGGACCCTCCATTGACAATCATGATTTGGAAATTATTTACTGTATGGATATAACAATTAGCTTCTTGGGAAATGCGACGATGAATAAAATTATGGGTGCTTCCACTATAAAAAAGAATGATGACATTCCTATGCTTGATGTAACCAATTAGCTTGAGGTTTTGGGGAGAAGAGAAGCCAGTGAGAGCATTTAGGGAAATGAGTGGTTCTACTTCGAAAGGGTCTAAGGGAGGGGTTATGTCAGTGGGTTCATATGACACGAACACAAGGGGAGCATGAACATCCTCTTCTAAGACATTCTCCGAGATGGCCATAAAAAGCTTGTGTTCCTTACACTTGTGTCCCAGAAAACATTTTTCATCACAATTATAACAAAGGCCTTTGAGTTGGCATTCATTCATTTCGTCCAAGGTCAATTTTTGGATCTTTAGTGGATTAGAAGGAGGAGTGGGATTTACTAGTTTAGTGTGAGGAATAAAAGACGGCTTTCAGTTTTGATAAGAGAAAACATGTTTTTCTTCCTTAGCTATTTTAGTATCCTCCACCCAACTCTGAGGCCAATCCATGAGGACATGGAAAAAAATCTCATCCTTGAGGCCACTGATAAAACATTCTTGGAAAAAAATATCAAACATGCCCTCTATACGAAAATCCAGACACTCAAAAGAAGCTATAAAGTCTTCCACTATGCCAGATTGCTTCAACTTTGTCAAACGACCTAAATGGTTGGTGTGAGTGTCAAAGTGTTCATAAATCTCTTCCACAAAGTATGTCTAAGAAACATACCCTTGGCGGGTATTTTTTCTCCATTTCCACCATTGCCAACGTTCTTGATCTAGATGGAGAAATCCATACCAGAGTTTGGCCAACTCATATATAATGCCATACAAAGAGAAATAATGTTCCATTTGAGTTACCCAGCTAGTGGGATCTGAGCCATCAAATTTGGTCACATCCACATGCAGAAGGCATAGGCCATGCTGAAAGTGATGGGGTTGAAAATTCTGGGAATGAGTGCAATTTTCACCTTCAGTATGCAAAGGTGGGTTAGATAAGGGAGGATCTACGGGGATATGCAGCTTGGTGCAGATCATCATAGTGATAGATTCAAGCTAGGTAATAATGTCTTGTTTGAGGTATTGCTTGAGTTCCTCGATTGAGGCGATGATGAAGGAATGCATGTTTTTATTGATGGTGGAAATATTGGCACTGAGTTGTCTCACTTCTTGTTAGGTCTCTTTGAAATTAGAGTGAAAGTTATTGAAGAGAGCTTCCAAGTCTTGGCTATGGGTATGGGCCATGATGATGAGGGAACCGAAAAGGGGTAGGTGGGGTCACACAAAAAATGGGTTATGGGTGAAGTGTATCACAACGATCAGGGAGACGAGTTGAATCCAATGGGGTAAATCCCAAATAAGGGTGCTGGGAGGGGGCCATGTCCACGAGAAAAACAAATTGCTGGAAAATGATAGGTGTGAATGTGATAAGGGAGAAGAGAGAAATCCAATGGAATAGGTCTCAAATAATGGTTCCAACAGGATCCAGACGTTTTTTGTTTACACCTGCAGAGTTACAGTCTAATATGAAGAATACTGCAGTGATGAAATTCCCCAATGCTTAACAAAAAGAAATGTGTAGTTATTTGGCAACTCGAATGCAGGAGACACAGTTGCATGACAATAGATCTTGTATGATCTATTTGTGTTTCCATCCCCAAAGGTTAGGTATTCAAGGGTTCTACAGAAAAGGGTTTTCCCTATGCTATAGCTCTCTGATATACGTGTGGGGTCCAACAATAGTACTCAGCCCAATATCTCAGGGAACCAACTAAGGAGGGTAGATCATGCCCTTATTCGTACTACTCGACTACCCAGGTACTATAGAGTATCTTCCTGAGTGTTGTTCTTGGTGAAGCTATAGCAGTCAAGTGGTCGATTGATTTATCTATGGAGGGATTTAGGAGATCTAGGTCGATTCATATAGATGTGTTGTTTGATGCACTACCACTCGAAGGGGTACCAACAGGGGTTACAAGGGTGGCCAATAGATGTGTGCCTAAGTAACACTTGTATTTCCTGTGTGTATGAATCCCCAATGACAGGTTTATGCGTGTAACGAAATATCTTTGTAGCTTAAAGACGTTGGAATATGTCTCTACCCTGAAAAAAATTAACCCAGAATTTTCTACTGAGGAAGGTGCTCTGATACCACTTGTAATATTCCATATATAAAAAAGTATACATAACATAAATAAATAGCTAGAAATGGCATATGAACAACAATATAATGAGAACAACACCACAATAATACCAAAATGATACCAGAATAACACCATAAAGAGCACTTTGATTACTAAGAGAAATGTTCACTTTCCTCCTCGAGGAGGAAACCTCCAGCAGAGCAGAGCTCTATTACTATAATATCCAAGAAAAAATTCTCATACCCTCGACTCCTATTTATATTAAATATGTCTATCAAAAGAACCATCTAGAGGAAGATCCTTCTAGAAGTGGAAGATTTTATTAGTTCTTCTTACATTAGACTTATTCTTCCTTATTGCTAGGCCTTATTAATATTGGCCTTTATTGCTAGGTCCCTAACAAATAAGGTTGAAGGAGATCCACATTGAACACTGGGTGCAGGACAACGAAAGGAGGAATGTTGAGCTCAAAAGCATTGTCACCCACAGCCTTGGTGAGTTGTACATACCATAACAGAGTGGGTGAAGCTTTTGATGGGGTCTGGTAAGGTGTTCTTTATGTGAATGAAACCAAACTTTATTGACCACCTAAAACTTATGTGGCACCCGGTGTTGATCATGGTGTTTTTTGTACTTGTCATTGGGCTTCTATAGGATATCCTAACCCCCAGGTGGATTTTTCAACTTCATTTGAAGCAGGAGATGATTCGGTCAAGGTGATCACAAGGGGTAGTGTAAAATCTATGGGACCCAATGGTTGGAATCCCAACCCTTCCTAAAATGGGATGTGGCCAATTGAGCTATGCAATGCTCAATTGTAGCTATGCTAGACATAGGGAAGACTCTCATCCCAGGTGCGAGGGTTCTTGGAATTATACATGCACAGGATATGCACGATCATTCAATTTATGACCTCTATTTGGCCATCTGTCTGGTGGTGGAAGGCCATGGATTTGTTTAGCTTGGTTTCCAGCAGTGACCAAATGCTCGACCAGAATGTGTTGAGAAATCGATCACGACCCCCGCCGGATCTAGACTTGATATTGCATATTTGGGTATTATTTCCTTTGTATCATCTGATGTCTACTGAACCATGTGAAATTCCTTATCATGAATGTCGAGGACCTTGCAAGGAATGGAGGATGTATTGCTCATGAAGGATGGTTTAACAAGTTGTCATGTGTAGGCCACCTGACATATTTCTCCTGCTTCAATCACATGCTTCTTCCCTTGTATCACCACCTGCATCTGTGTTAGCCATGACCTTAAACTTATATATATATATATATATATATATATATATATATATAATTTTAACTTTTTAATACTCTACGTCTCTTTAATGACTTCTACGCTTGGACTCTTATTTAATATATATTTAATCAGAGTTGTTTTATGATCAGAAAATCATACTTAAATAGATAAATAGATAGATAAATAGGAAAAATATTGCATGGTGTGAAAAATAAAAAGTTGAAGCTTCAAATATTGTAGTTCTAGGAACCACATACAAAAGGATTTGCTTAAATTTAAAGGGTCTATTCTATTTCTCCATTATTTTTTATGTATATGTGAAGAGCTTCTCTAGGTACTTTTTTTATGAATTTCATTTCTTATGAGTAGTTTCATAACTAATCTTGGTTATTTGAGATTGTAATTGTTAGATAACTAATATTCTCTAGTGCAACTATTTCTAGGTATTTGTTTTATGAATTTCATTTCTTATGAGTGGCTTCATAACTAATCTCTGGTTATTTGAAATTGTAATTGTTAGATAACTAATATTCAAGCAATGTTATGTCCAAATTCTATTACAAAACCAAATCTATTGAAACTTTGTACAACTTACAATTTTGTAGGGTTACATAATTTAGCATGAATATAATGTTTTAGGGGGGATTTTCCTAAGAAAACTATATTTTCCATTTTAATTTATTCTTAAGTTAATTATTTTTATTATTAATTTAAACATCATATTTTTATTTGTGAATGATCCAAATATAAAATTCTCCCATTTAATGACATTTTGTGTTTAAAATGTTTTGAACCAAAAATTAATAAGCTATTGCTTTAAATGTAAACACTAATTGAAGGGTGGTAAAAATATTGGCACATCATAAATATTTTGTTTTATAGGAAATGATGAACATCCAATTTCAACACTTAAATAACAACCCAGTATAAGATAAAGCTCGCATTATGAAATCATTACAAATTTTAGAATATGAAATAATCTTAAGCATTTTTAAATAATTTTGTTTTACCATAAGACTTTTTTTTAACAAAAATTCTAAATATAAATATTATGTTCATTTGATAATGATGATATTATTATCTATTGAAATTAATGTTTGTTATTAAACTTAAAAAAAAAGGTTAATTATTTTGTTGTATTATGATTATTTTAAGATGAAATAAATAATATCATTTAGTTCACTTTGGTTTTCACATGTTGATTCATTATAAATATTAGTGGTAGTGCAAGTGCACCATCATAATATGATTTATTTTGTTAAAATTGCAAATATTACAAATTCTTTCTTCCCATAATGTTTTGGGTCTTGTCTGCTTTTTAGTTTCACTATGAAGCTTATGGCATTTTTTTCTCTTATTTGCAGTATTTATTTTCTTCTTGAGGTTAGAAACAATAAGAGATAATTTTGATCTTCAAACTTAGGATTAATGACATCATTGTAGAAATTCAAACTTTTCCTATTTTCGATCTCCTTGTAAAACCATAGTTTTATATTTAAAGCTAGTTACGATAACACTATTGTGGTGTTGACATTCTTAATGGTATTCTCTTTTACTAACCCCAATAAGGGATTTAAGAAGTATTTTCTTTAGTCCACCCTAGCAGTGATTGACTTTTACTAAAATTTGATGTTTCAATAGTAACCCTCTTTTTCTTGATGTTATCTAGCATATACTTGTATAATTAGGATCTTGTATAATGTGTAAAATAAGTATAAGAAGGATAGGGTAAGGCATATTTTTAATTTCCCTCTAAGGAACCCTAGAAACAATACAATCATGTACTTCACAAAAATACAAAATTATTTGGATAAAAGGTGTGCCAAATTGAAGATTCATTTTTACTAAAAAAAAA
>ML808606.1:95943-115228 GCA_009831015.1 Picea engelmannii | reverse complement strand
AATAATATGATCATTGTCAACACAAGTTCTTTACATGTAAACTTTTTGAACAGATCTTCTTTGGCCTAGTTTTTCTCTTGAGGGTAGGCTCATCCTTCTATGGGATGTTATAACTCTGAGAGTCATGAATGGGGGTCTTCCCAGTTTTGGCCACCCTAATATACCCATGAAATCTTGCATGTTACTTTTTTGTCTATTAATAGAAGTTTTGAGTAGAGGAATATTACAAAAAAAAAAGGTCACGACCAATCAAGACACCAAATTGGTGTATGGGACCCCTTGTTTGTGGGTGTCAGTGTTAAAGTGTTCATAGAAAACTACAACAAATTGGGTCCATGCAATATACCCTTGTCATGCATTTTTATGCCATTGCGAGCATTTCCAACATTCAGGATCCATATAGAGAAAAACATAATGAATTTTGGCCATGATCCGGATTATTTTCGGTACGAAATGAGAGAGGAGATATAATAAAGAAATGCACAGAGATATCATGTATATCTAGTAATATAACATAAATATATCAGAGATGCAGCCATAAACACAAAGATACAGTAATACACGATTTCTATTAATGAAATAAATGTACAGAGACTGTAAAAATCCAGAGTGAAAGACTCGTTAGAATGGTGGCAGCTTATCTCTGAGAAGAGATGTGATGGCTACTCGCATTCGCAAGAAGATGGTTACAATGAGGCTCTGGAGGCCTTTTTACAATAATCGGGAATGCCAAAAGTCCTAGACATCCAAAAACCTAACCCTAGGAGATGAAGCGCCAAAAGTGATGTGGGCCCCGTTTGGGTAAGTTGGTGCATCAACTTCCCGGGGTTGTAACTTTTGCATACAATCTCTTTTTTAGGCGTGTGATAGCTCGTTGGAAAGGTATCGTCGAGGAGATTCATTTTGGGGGCTCAATTATTCCTTCTTCTATCATTGAGAACCTCGATCTAGAAAAAACTTCATTTAGGCCCTCAAAATGGCCCCGGAAGTTAAAACCTGCTAAAAATAGTAAATTGGCAAGATGGCCAGAAAACTATTTTGAGCCATTTGGAAAAGGTGGGTGGCCCTCGATATCCACCTGGATCAGGCCATCTCATTAGTAATTCCATGAAGAGAGAAATAATTCTCCATTTAAGTGACCCAACATGTTGGGCCAGAGAAACCAAATTTATTGACCTCAAATCGGAGAGGACAAGGGTCATGATGAAAGGAGTTGTATTGAAAAAACATACAATGGGGGGAATCAACACCATCTAAATGGGATTGTTGGTTCAAGAAGGAAGGGCCCTAGGGGTGGTTCAAAAACTGGTTGAAAATATACTAGAGGGTGGAAATTTGTCCCATTAATTTGGCCTCCATGTTGTCAAATTGTTCTTGGACACAACTCTCTAATTTTTCAATGCGAGAACTGGCGGAAGCAATCTCAAAAGTCACTTGGTTAAAGGAATCCTTGGTATGATTGATTCAAGCTTCTAGGTCTTGGTTGCAAGTGGTGGCCATTTGGATATGAGGGGTGCTTGTAAGGGAAAGGGGGTGGGTGGGACAACAGAAAAGAAGGATTTATAATTGATAGGTACCACAACGATTAGGAAGACAAGGAAAATATAATGGGAGAGTTGGAAAATAGGGGTGTGGGAAATGGATTCGATTCCACTGGAAAACAAATATTGAAAATGAAAGGTAGCGCCGTGATTAGTGTGAGTAGGATAATCCAATGGGATAGGTCCCAAATAAGGGTGTTGGTGGGATTTATACTCCTACAGAGTTATACTTCGATCTGAATAATACTGCAGTGTTGAAAGGACCAAATTCTTGACAAGAAAAAATGTGTAGTAATTTCACAACGAGAATTCAAGAGGTAAAGTTGCACATAAATAGATCTTGTTTGTTATTTTTTTGTTTTCGTCCCAAGGGTTAGGGTATTTAGTGTTTATATAGACAACACTTTTCCTTTCGCTATATCTCTCTGATATACATGGGAGGTCCAACAATAGTAGTTGACCCAAATCACAGGGCACCAACTATGGAGTCTAGATCGTGCCCTTAGCCATACTACCCAACTACCCAACTACTAGAGAGTATCTTCTCAAGTGATTTTATCGGTGGAACTATAGAAGTTAGGCGACCAATTGGTTTATCTATGGAGGGCTTCAAGATATCTAGGTCGATCTATATACAAGTGTTGTCTAATGTGCCAAGGGGTACCAATTCGAAGGGGTACCAATAGGGGTTACAAGGGTGGCCAACATTGTGCTCTTAAGTACCACTTGTAGTTCCTGCATGTATGATTCCATGACCATGGAGTTATGCATTGAACAATATATATTTGTAGCATTAAGATTTTGGAAGACGTCTCTACCCTGAAAAAAATAACGAACAATTTTCTGACAAGGAAAGTGCTTTGATACCACTTGTAAGGCACAAGATCTATTATAATAGCGGGAAAATAGAGACACTGTAGAAAATAACAATTTTCACTTTCCTCTTCAAGGGGAAACCCCCAGTGGAGAGACACTTTATTATAATAATTCTCATGACAAAACGTTCATGCCTTATACTCTTATTTATACTAATTCTATCTTCTAAATAACCTTCTAGAAACAAAAGATTTCATTAGGTCTTATTACATTAAATTTTTCTCATTTATTAATTATGCCTTATAAAATAATGTCGACCTTTATTACATGGAAAATAAATTATTCTACCTACACGAGGGGTTAGGGAGGATAGGTCCCTAACAAAATTCAAAATTTGACTCGATGAAAATGAAAATATGAAGGTAGAGAATAGGAAACATGGTGTCTTTGAAAGGACGATGAGCACCAATTCTTTCTTGAGAGTTTGGAAGCACAGGATGCACTGTAACAATGAAAATTGATTTGGAATTTGTTTTATTTACCCTATTGTGGTGTGCCTGATGATAGTGAGGTGCACTATTGCATAATTGTCAATGTCAGTGATGCGCTTTATTCAGTCTGTATCATTTTTATTATAGAGTATCACGATGCTTTTGAACATTTATGCACCAATGTGTGATTGTTCATGTATGCATTGGTGTGTATCGAAATTAAAGGCGCATTGATAAAAAAAACTAGCATCGCCTTCCTTCGCTAACAACCTCCGTTATAAACAGAGAACACATATCTTTTTTAGGGAGATCCCATAATAACCTTTTAAAGAAGGTGGTGTCTTTGTATTAATCAAACATCATCAATATTCATTTACTCACACCACTTTTTCTCATGTCTACAAGGAAAATAACAAGGAATCTGATAGGATATCCAAGGATGGACTCAAATTGGAAGAGGTCAATTGGGAGATCAAAGGGTCCCAACAAGGACAAATTTCTAATTATTTTTAAGAATCATGTTTTAGGAATTTCTCCCTTTCTTAGATGAATTTCTAAAAGACACTTATATAGTAATAACACATAAATTTTTGGAATGATTCACGACGAGGATGACAAATATTATATAAGTAATTAGAAACGATGAGGATTATGGTGACTACTATTAATTAGAGTTATTTTTTTTTTCATTAATAGAGAACATGTCATAAGTGATATTTGAAACTACATGGGTGCTGGATTATGTTGGATTACTGAGAGGGCGGGGTGAATCAGTAATAGCATAATTATAATCCTTTTTCTTCAAATGTTATATCCATGTAGAATTATTATCCACTAATGAGCAGTAAGAAATAAACAATCAAACACATACACAATACAACAGTGTTTTACGTGGAAACCCAAATCGGGAGAAAACCACAGAATCCTTTTTCATATATTTCTTGAATAATTACATTCATTGGAAGCACTAACTTCCTTTGTTTTCTAGCTACAACTGGAAGGAGGCTCCAACCCCCTATTTTCTTAGGCTACAACCTAAGGGAATCTCCAACTCCCCAATTCTCTGGCTACAACCAGAAGGAGGCTACAACCCCCTATGTTCTCCGGCTACAACCAGAAGGTGGCTATAACCACTTGTCCTTGCCCCGTCCTGCCACCCTGAAGTATAAGTAGAATGATGGAACCATTGTCAAACTATCACTATGAGATATACCACTATAAAACTGTACCAATAAATCTGAACCATGCATCAACCATGCATCAACCTATACCTCAACCTGTAATCAACTTGTACCATAAACAAGTGCATCAACCATGCACGAACCTGTACCAAACAACCTGTAATCAACCTATACCATATACAAGTGCATCCAACCATGTACCAAGTATGTACCGATCATGTTTCAAATACTCATCAACTATAACTCATCAATATGTACCAACATCATCAACTATACACCTCATGTATGTGCCAACTCATCAACTACTTGTCTCAACCATGTACTCAACATGTACCTCAACCAAAATCCCTCATCAATTTCATCATCCAAATATGATTTGTAGCTCTGTAATAGACCTGGTGTATATGATCACATTCCTTCAAACCTTTCTTAACTTTAACAACAAGACACTAGCATTTTCATCAAACTTTTCTTTAGTCTCACATGCCTAGTTTTGGATTAGTCAACAACCCTAACTTGAAGTAATCATAACTTTGAAATTGTAATGTATAAATAAATGAAACTGATAGACAATGTTATTCAGTGTGTTTTATGCAATTCCTCCAAGTTTCACTACTTGGACCCTCTCAAAAAAGGAGTTATAGAAAAAATGGCATACCTTGCTGAATTCTAGCTTATTTTAGAGAGCGATCTTGTAGAGCGTGCCCCGCACGAAATATTTGTTGAATTGATTTGAAAATGTTACAAAACATATTAAATAATGTACCCTAACCAAAACATTTGGTCTCATTTAATTTTGATCTGTTATAAAGAAGTTATGCCATTTTTACCTAAAACACCTGTTTTTGACTAGTTTCAGGACTAGCCACAAACCCTATTTTCCACGGAATGTAACTCCAAAAATAAAATGACCCACAAGATTATTGTTTTACCACAGATAATTGGGTATGTTTTATCAATGGAATAGAAATTTCACAGTCTGAATCATTATATAAAAAACGTTATAGCGAAAATGGTGAGATGATTTGTAAATAACATACCTTAGAAAGCACCATCAAAAGAATGTATCCTTCCTTGCATTTCGGCCTTCTTTTCTTCACCTTCCCTCAGAAATTTGGCTTAGATATCCTTGGTTACCTCAAAAACCTATAGATATTCAATATTCTCAAGTGTGATTAAAATGAGAGAGCCTTGCCTCTTATTTATACTCTCCAAGTAGCTTCCTTAAAAACATATTCTAGGTCACTTGGCCCACTTTCCTTATTTTAGGGGTAACCCACTTCTAATTTATCCATTAAATTTATTATTGAAATAATTTATTTTGTATTCACTTTGAATTATAATACTCTCATCACTTCACTTTATTATTTACCTTTTAAAATATCTGAAACCACTTTGACTACTTTGACCTTTTGGGGCTTCTAGATGACATATGAGGGTCCTCCAACTTCGTAAGGCCATAAATCTCAAACCGTGAGGAGTTATGTGACATTTCACATACCAACAGAAATGAAATGACATGTACTATCCATCTATAATATTATTACCTTCAAATATATCAAAAAACATACAATTATCCATCAAACAAACTTGGGTCCATTACCCAAACCTGGGTTCTCCAATTTCACATGGTCATAACTCTCTAACCGTGAGGAGTTATGTGGCATTATACATACCACCAGAAGTGGCATGAAAAGAAATATCCATCTAGGATAGTTTCCCTAACAAATTCACTATCCTTCATCTCATTATTCCACAATTAATCATGGGTTATCTTACTCCGAAAAGCGTCTTCCCATGAGGGATTTCACCATAAGGGGACCACTTTGGAGTTCATCCATATTTACTTCTTATCAACCATGAAAAAACAATAATGAGTCATATTTACATAAAAAAATATTGGGTCCATTACCAAAACCTTTGTGCTACGGGGCTTTCTTCAAGGGTTGACATCAATGACAACCAACCTTAATCAACAATCTCCCCCTTTGGCATTGATGACAACACTCTGATGTAATACTGAAATCATATCACTCATGCTCCCCCTAGAACCATGCCTCTATCCTAAGCATCTGATAAATATTCCTTTGTCCTCTGCATCTGATAAATCTCTCCCCCTTTGTCATCAATGGCAAAGGTATCTTTCCTTCCGGGGCTTCTCCCCCTGATTGAACTATCCTCTTATGGTTCTTCCTCATTTACATCTAAGACATATAAGATAAGAATTCAAAAATCATTCAAAAAAAAATCATTTTGGAGTAGAAATAAATCCAAGTCTTTGGCGAAGATATTCAAAGGCTTCCCATGGAAGTGGTTTTGTAAATATGTCTGCCACTTGTTCTTTTGTGCTCACATACTCAACTCTAATGTTATTTTCTGCAACTTGTTCCCGTAGAAAGTGATACTTGATTGGAATATGCTTTGTCTTGGAGTGCATCACCAGGTTTTTTGAGATACTGATGGCACTTGTATTATCACAATATATTGGAATGAGCTCATCATACTCAACCTGTATATCTGTCAAAGTTTGTTTCATCCAAAGAAACTGTGTACAACATGATTCTACTACAATATACTCTGCCTCGGCTGTAGATAGAGATATTGATGATTGTTTCTGTCTTATCCATGATACCAAACACTCACCTAAGTAGAATGTTGCACCACTGGTGCTTTGTCGATCATCAATACAACCTGCCCAATCTACATCTATGTAGGCAATAAGTGATATATATTTTCCTTTTGGATACCATAATCCAAACTCTCCTGTTCCTTTGAGATATCTGAAGATCCTCTTTACTGCTAATACATGTGATTCATTTGGTGTAGCTTGAAATCATGCCACTTGTCCAACTGCTTGCATTACATCTGGTCTGGATGTTGTCACATATAGTAGGTTGCCAATCATTGACCTATATTGCCTCTGATCTATAGACTTCGAATTATCATCTTTGCTTAACTTACAACTGGTTTGCATGGGAGTGTTAACTGGTTTGAAATATTCCATTTTAAACCTCTTTAGCATTTCTCTGATATACTTGGTTTGAGAAATAAAAATTCCTTGGTTTCTTTGACGTATCTGAAGTCCCAGAAAGAAGGATAGTTCTCCAAGTAACGACATTTCAAATTCATTCTGCATGTCCTTTGCAAATTTCTGGATTAACCTGTTATCATCAGTACCAAAAATAATATCATCAACATAAACTTAAATTAATAAAGTATTACCTTGACTTACCTTGATGTAGAGGTTGATGTCTGCACTTCCTTTTCTGAACCCTCCCTGCTACAAATACTTATCCAGTCTAGAGTACCAAGCTCTAGGAGCCTGTTTTAGACCATACAAGGCCTTCTTTAGTTTAATCCTTCTAGTTGTTCAATGTAGACTTATTCTTCAAGTTCCCCATTCAGAAAAGTTGATTTTACGTCCATCTGATATACTTTAACAATTTTGGAGCATGCATAAGCTAAAAGCAAACAGATTGCTTCCATTCTGTCAACTAGGTCAAATGTCTCTTCAAAGTCGATTCCTTCAATCTGTGCATATCGTTTACATACCAATCTAGCTTTGTTCCTTCTAACCTGTCTATATTCATTCAATTTATTCCTGAAAACCCATTTTGTGCAGATCAAATTCTCATTCTTTGGTCTTGGAACCAATTCCCAAGTGTCATTTTTCTCTATTTGATCCAATTCTTCATCCATGGCCTTATTCCAAAATTCATCCTTGCTGGCTTCTTCAAAACAATTTGGTTCAATTATAGATCAGAGTGCTAGCTGTGTTTGTTTTGGTGAACGGATTTTTCTTCTAGTCTCAACTCCTGCATCTTTGTTTCCAATAATCTGATATAAAGGATGATTCTTCTGTACTCATTTGTTAGGTGTCTTTGGAGATACTTGTTGAACTTTCTCTTCTACTTCTGTCAAATTCTCTTCATCTTCATCTTCCTCTTCTAATTCGTTTTCATCTTCTTCTTTGAAAAGTTGTTCCATTGATTTGTTTTCTTCTTCCTTTGATTCTGGTCTACCTGTTTCATCAATTGTTACATTGATGATTTCCACAACTTTGTTTAATATTAGATTGTAACACTTGTATGCTTTCCTTGTACTTGAGTAACCGACAAGTATTCCTTTCTCCACACAAGATTCAAACTTTCCCATTTTTCCATCTTCTCTTTTGATGTAGCATTTGCTTCCAAAAACTCTGAAGTGATTCACATTTGATGGTGTTCCTTTCCATACCTCATAGGGATTTTTATCAGTGTTGTTTCTAAGCATTACTCTGTTTTGAATGTGAATTGTTTTATGCACTGCCTATGTCCAAACAATATCTGTCAACTTTGAGTCCATTATCATTGTTTGATCCATTTCTTGTATTGTCTTGTTCTTTCTTTCAACAACTCCATTCTGTTGAGGTGTACTAGCGACGAAGAATTTCCTTTTCATTCCATGATTGCTTTAGTAGTCCATAAATTCCTTTGAGGTGAATTCTCTTCCATTATCCGATCTTAAGCATTTGATTCTTGAATCCTTCTCATTTTCAACCATTTCCTTGTAGATCTTGAAGTTTTCAAAAGATTCTGACTTGTTCTTGAGAAAGAAAATTGCAGTCATTCTTGTATAATCATCAACTAATAACATAAAGTATCTCTCACCTTTTAAGCCTTTTGTTGTAGTTGGTCCAACTAGATCAATATTCGCAATTTCCAATGGTTTTATTGTTGAATATTCCTTTGATTTGAACCTGGTCTTTTTTTTCTTTATTTGTTGGCAATGCTTGCCTAAAGTGTTGGTTGGTTTCGTGATCTGGGGCATTTATCTGACTTTTTCTCTTTTGCTGACTTTGACAAGGTTATTGCATGTGACCCATTCTTTTTCACCATAGCCAACTTTCATCTTCCTTTCCTAGAAAACACTTTTCATTTCCAATTTCACTTAACACATATATGTTGTTTGAAGTTCTTGTAGCTATAGCGACCAATTTCCCTGAACCTTCTTTTCTTATCTCACACTTTTGTGAATTGAAAGTAACTTTATGACCTTGGTCACACATTTGAATCACACTTAAAAGATTATGTTTCATATCTTCTACTAGTAGAACATTTTCTTCCTTTTCATTCTTGTTCCCAATTTAGACTGTGCCTTTTCTAATGATTTTGGCTGAATCATCATTTCCGAAGGAGACTGATCCATCTCTTTCCTTTCATAATGTAAGAAATTGGTGCAGACCTCCTGCTCTCAGGCCGAGATTTGCGAAGGATCTTTTCTAAACCACGACAAGGGTTAACTGAACTCCTTGTTTAAACCCGCAAAGGACTTCATGTCTCGCGAGTTAGAAAATTCGAATACAATGCCACAGTCCTTGGCAATAGCCGAAACGCGAAACAAAAACACCAAGCGATACACAAACACCTTTCGCAACTCGCAACTTTGTGAGTTGGAGTGCCAACCTCTCGTGCTCTTTCCTTGAGAATATCTGAAATGCGATAAGTCAACACTATGTGGACTCTGCCAAAGCGACGCGTACACACTACTTGTCTCCTCTTCTTACACGATGGGTCCTTGCCACCTGTCCACACAGATTTTCTAGCTTTCGCAACTTGAGAGAGCAATGAACATCCATTCCTCTTCCCCTATGGATCCTCGACCCCAAAATTGTGCTTTTGATGAGATCGATGGCTATGTTCCTCCCTCGATCCAACGGTCCTAGATGTATCAGGATTTCACAACTCGGGAGTTCGCAACTCTTGAGTCCAACCTTGAACTACTCCACTTCCCGGTCCCCGATATGGTGAATTCACATACGAGATCGATAGTCCTCGTTGATCCAGATATAATGGTCACTACTCCTCTTGAGCTTATGGGCATTAAAAGAATCTCAGTCTTAATCCCTCTATTGGTCTATCAGATCCAATGGTCCACGGAACTTCGACACTTCCTCCTGAAGCGATTCCACGATTCATTTCAACTTCTCTAGTACTTCTTCGAAATGACTTGGCGTCCTTCCTCCTGAACTTGATTTCTATGAGACGATTTCTAGCTTTGTCTTTATTTGAACCCTTCAAAGGTTCTATCCCTTCTGAGATTTTGCTTACAAACTCCAGGCTTCCAAAAGTGTCCCTGCACGCAGTCCTTGTAGAAAATTTTCAAATTACCTCAGGTTATTTGGGTCTTTGGCTCTGTGCACCCTTCACAACAGAGAATTATTCAACTCTTCTATGAGTTTGGAAGAATTTTTTCCCTTCTCCCAGCCTGCACACACCTTGCATGACTTTGTGCTCTGCTAACAGTCTTGCCTGTGAATATAAAATTTGAATCTCCTCTGAGAGTCTGAGATGAAACTCAGAGCCTGGTCGATGCACTCCTTGCGGACCCTCCACTGCACTCTTTGTAGGAGTTCTCAGAAAGAGAAAAAACTAAATCTCATTCTCCCCTTATCCAGAATTCAAACATTCAACATAGAATTCTAGAGCATACACACATAGCATACAGAGAGTGCAAACAAGCTTGCAACATACCATTTAATAGGTGGTTCCAACAACCATAACAAACACACAGATTGGAATCAAATATTTCTTCTATTAATTCCAGTGCTCTTGTAGATGGTGAATAACAACTAAAAATGCATAAAATTCTCCGTTCTCCTATGTGCAGCTCTACCACTTAAGAATTATGAATAATGTTACAATGATACAAGGGTGATGGTGTCTATCATCCGTTTTCCCTCCTATGCTCCTAAACTGTCTAATATATTAAATTAAATCTACCTACTTGCATTAAACACACATAAATGCCTATTACATCTGACGGGTAGGAACATGCGCTCCAAAATCAGTTTGGATCTTCAGATATAAATGCAACTGCAATTGCCTCGTATCCATTACATTAATGTTGCATATTTTGGAATTCACAACATTTTCACAAAAACATATTTAATTGCATCTTAGCGTCTAGATGTCTCCTTGATTTTAGGCACACACTTGGGCTTTATACGATGCTCCTGCATCATACTCCCTCCCTTGAAAAGTTTCATGAACTCTTGTTCATGAACACTTGCATGGTCTTTCCATGCTTTTGAATTTGTTGCTTCATCCTCCTAGCTGGCATCTTCAACTGGTTGTCCTTTCCATTTGACCAAGTATTCAAAATACTATTTTCTCCTAGTCTTTCTGCTAACCCTCTTGTCAATTATGCTTCCCATCTATGGCTTTTCAGCTACAAGCATTTTTTTTGTCCATCAAACCTTTTCTTGTTCATATTCTGCTTCTTCGTCTTTAGATCTGTAAGGTTACAAATCGTTGATATTGAATATCAGTGAGATCCTGGCCCCATCGGGTAATTCAATCTCATATGTGTTTTCCCCAAATTTTATTATGACCTTGCACGGTCCAATTTTCTTCATCTTCAGCTTGTTGTATGTTCCCCTTGGGAACATTTCCTTCCTCAAATGCACAAGAATCAAACCACCAACCTCAAATTGAAATTATTGCCTATGTTGATCTGCTCTACACTTGTACTCTTGACTTGAACTCTGCAATCTCTCCTTGATTCTGCTATGAATCTCCTTCATTCCTTCTGCAAAGTCCTCTGCACTAGCACTCCTGAATTTAGCTTGTTCTGAATCTTTCAATTCAAAGACTCCCCGTGGCTGCATTCCATATACAATTTGGAATGGACTCTGCCATGTTCTTCTATTGAGTGAATCATTGTAAGCGAATTCTGCCTGTGGTAGAATGTGATCCCATTGACTGTGGTGTTCATTCACTAAGCTCCTTAACAAATCTCCCAAGCTCCTGTTCACGACCTCTGTCTATCCATCCGTCTGAGGATGATACACTAAGCTAAAAGACAAGTTTGTCCCCAACTTCTTCCATAAGGTCCTCTATAAATTTTCTACAAGCTTGGTGTCTCGATCAGAAACGATACTCCTTGGCAAGTCGTGAAGTCTAACGACTTCCTTGAAAAACAAGTTCTCAATATGAGTTGCGTCACTGGTTTTTTAGCATGGTATGAAATGTTCCATTTTTGAAAATATATCTACCACTACAAAGATTGAATCATATCCCCTCTGTGTCCTTGGCAGTCCTAATATGAAATGCATGCTCACTACATCCCATGACCTTTTGGGTATGGGTAATGGATGATATAACCCTGTGTTCTGCCTTTTTCCCTTCGCGTGCTGACAAATTTTGCACTTGTCCATGAATTTCTTTACATCTATTCTCATCCCTGGCCATTAATATGAGGCATTCAACTTTGAGAACATTTTTTCATGACCGAAGTGTCTGACCAATCCTCCACTGTGCTTTTACTTCAACAAATTCTCCCTCATGGAGCATCTCAGAATACATAGCTGATTTCCCCGGAACAATAGTCCATCTTGGACCATGTACTCTATCCATTGGCTTCTGTCCCTGAGAATTTGTTTCTCATATGCCTCATATGCTTTTTTGAAATATGGATCATCCCCATACATTTCTTTGAGGTTATCAAAACCCAAAGTCTTAACTATAAATTCCTGCATAAGCAAACATTTTCTGCTCAAAGCATCAACAACTTTGTTAGCAGTTCCAGAAATATGCTTAATCACAAAAGTAAAATTCTGCATGTATTCAACCCATTTAGCATGTTTTTGGTTAAACTTATCTTGTTGAGTCACGAATTGCAAAGCGTGATTATCACTGTACAAAATGAACTCTTTTGGAACCAAATAGTGCCTCCATTTCTTCAGCGCTTGTATGACTGCGTAGGATTCTTTATCATACGTGGAGTACTTAATCTTTGCTTCATTCATTTTTTCATTGAAATATGTGACTAACCTATTGTCTTGGATCAAGACCACTATGATGGAAAATCCACTCGTGTCACACTTGACCTGGAATGTCTTGCTGAAATCTGGAAAAACCAGAATTGGTTGCTCAGTGATCTTCTTCTTCAGCAGGTTGAAACTCTTCTCCGCTTTCTCTGTCCAGTGAAAATATTTATGTCTTTTCTTCACCATATCCATCATCAATGCGCTAATTCCACTGAAGTTTTGGATGAATTTCCCATAGAAGCTAGCCAAACCATGGAAGCTTCGAACTTCAAACACACTCTTCGGTGATGGCGAATCCTTAATCGCCTTTATCTTTTCCGAATCCATTTTCAATTCATTTGCAGAGATAAAAAAACCCAAATAAATGAGTTATGTCCTCATAAATGATGATTTCTTCATGTTGATCAACAATTTCTCTTGCTGTAACCTTCTCATCACTACAACTAAATGCTTCAAATGCTCTGCTTCAGTTTTGCTGAAAATTAATATATCATTAAGATATACAATGACAAATTTCCCAATGAAATCCTTCAGGACTTTGTTCATCAACCTCATGAAATTACTGGGCACATTCGTCAAGCCAAATGGCATGACAATCCATTCATATATCCCTTCATTTGTCTTGAATTATTTCTTCCATTCATCACCTTCTCTAATTCTAAACTGATGATATCTTTTTTTCAAATCGATCATTGAAAAAAACTTTGCTCCACTCAAGCAATCCATCAAGTCATCCATCCTTGGCAATGGGAACTTGTCCTTGCTGGTAATTTTGTTGATTTCCCTTGAGTCTGTACACATTCTACAACCACCTTCCTTCCTTGGGATGAAAACTGTTGGAATAGCGCATGGACTCAAGCTCTCCTGAATCAATCCTTTGTCCATTAAGTCATGGACCTATCTCTTAAATTCTTCATTCTCTTGCGACATCAATCTGTATGCCTCTTTGTTCGACAAAATGAGTCCAGGTATAATATCAATGTGATGAATTATACTCCTAATAGGTGGCAACAAACAAGGTAGTTCGTCCACTACTATATCAGCAAATTCTTCCAGCAACTCCTATATTTCTTCCGGTAAATAATCTATTCTAGTGTTGTTCAAAACAATTATGGGCTTCCTAACCAAAATGAATCATGTGTCTTCCTTCTTCTTGAATTCCTTAATAAGTTCCCTCCCACTCATGAGAAGTATAGTGTTTCTCATCTTTGTATTCACCTCTTTATCCTTGATTGGCAGCAACATGTGCATCCTACCATTTTTCGCTAGAGTGTACGTGTTCTTTCCCCCATCAATATCCTCCTATTTTAAATTCAACTAAACATTGTTTAGTGGCATTTACCTTGTGTCCTTTTTGTAGACACGAAACTTTGTATGGGCTCATATGCACAACAGTCTCTAGCTCCAACTTTTCTACCATTTCCGTAGATACAATATTATCTGTGCTACCGCTGTCCACTATGACCTTGCATACCCTGTCTTTGGTTTTGCAAGTAGTCCAAAACAAACTGTTTCTTTGGGCTGGGTTCTTTGGCTCCTTCTCCAGTTTGAAGAGAACTTTCCACATCATCAAAGATCTTCTTCCCTCAACATCTTCTGCCTCAAAATTCTGTCTTTGAGCTTCGACAATGTGAGTTTCACCACCATCTTTCTTCCTATCCAGACACTCATAGGATTTATGTTCGATTTTTCCACAGACAAAGCATTTCACTTCACCTCCTCTGCCTCTTCCTCTTCCTTTGGCTTTAGGAAAAGTATTTCTATCAGCATATTTCCTCCCCAGTGAGCTTCCTCCTCTCTCAGATTGAGTTTGAGGTTTCTTCCCCTCTTCTTTAGGTTTCTGAGTTCTGTCTTGGGAAATTTTCTTGCCTGTGCTTTGACTTCTACCTTGACCTCTTTGACCTTTCTTTCGACTCAGCTTCTCTTCATCTTTTAGAGCCATATGATAAGCATATTCTACGGTTCATATGGTCATCATGATCATCTCGTCCTAGATTTCATATCGTAGACCATTCATATACCTGGTAACTTTCTCATCATTGCTTTCCCGATGAACTTCTCTGATGTTTATCTTGTAGAATTCTTCAGTGTATTCTTTCACTGACATCAGCTTCTGTCTAACATTTTGAATCCTCCAAAACAGATTTATTTGATAATCCATGGGTATAAACTTGGCTTTCATTTTTGCAACCATTCTATCCAAGCTCTTGATTTTCTGCTTGCCCTTGTAACGCCTGTCAGCCTGTAGTTCATCCCACCACAATTCCACATGCCCTTTAAGTCTAGTAACGACATGTTTGACTTTCTTGTCTTCCTCGACATCGTCATAGTCAAAGTATTTTTCTAGAGCTATAATCCAGTCTAGAATCTCTTCAATGTCTAGGTTACCTTTGTACATTGGAATGTACATTTTTTCCCTAGCACCTATCCTTGCAACAACCCTGAATAGCTGTTCTTATGCAACATCTTCGAATGAAATTTATTCTCCTTCGTTTCCAACTTCATTTTCATTTTCAGCTTCGCTGATATCCCCATCATCAACTATTGACCTTTGTGTTGTCTCCATAGCATCAAGTCTGGCACATAATTCATATATTTCTCTTTCCACTATTGGATCAGGTATGGGCCTATCTCTTCTTCTCGGCAGCATGGTTGTAAAACTCCTCTTTTCTTTCTATCGTAGAAAACAAATAATTTGTTCTAGGCTCTGATACCACAATTAGTGCAAACCTCCTGCCCTTAGGCAGAGATCCGCACAGGATCTTTTCTAAACCACAACAAGGGTTAACTTAACTCCTAGTTTAAACCCGCAAAGGACTTCGGGTCTAGCGAGTTGGAAACTTCGAATATAATGCCACAGTCCTTGGCAATAGCCGAAATGTGAAATTGTGAATGGGCTTAAGGAGTAAGCCCCTTCTTCAGCCCCTTTTCCAATATGACCACATCCAAGCCTTACACAAACACCTTTCGCAACTCGCAACTTCACGAGTTGGAGCACCAACCTCTCATGCTCTTCCCTTACAAATCTTTGAAACGTGATAAGTCAACGCTATGTGGACTCTGCCAAAGCGATGCATACATGCCACTTGTCTCCTTCGCTTACAGGGTGGGTCCTTGCCACCTGTCCACACGGATTTTCTAGCTTTTTCAACTCGAGAGAACAACAAACAACCATTCCTCTTCCTCTATGGATCCCTGACTCCAAAATCATGCTTTCGACAAGATCGATAGATGTGTGCCTCCCTTGATCCAATGGTCTTGGCTATATTGGGATTTCGCAACCTGGGAGTTCACAACTCTTGAGTCCAACCTTGAACTACTCCACTTGTTGGTCCCTGATATGGTGAACTCACATACGAGATCAATGGTCCTCGTTGATCCAATTCTAATGGTCACTACTCCTCCTGATCTTATGGGCATTGAGAGACTCTCAGTCTTAATCCCTCTATTGGTCTATCAGATCCAACGGTCCATGGAACTTCGACACTTCCTCCTGAAGCAATTCCACCATCCGTTTCAACTTCTTTAGGACTTCTGCCAAATGACTTGGCATCCTTCCTCTTGAACTTGACTTCTATGAGACAATTTTGACCTCCATATTTATTCAAACCCTTTGAAGGTTCTATCCCTTCTGATCTTTTTCTTACGAACTCCAGGATTCCAAAAGGGTCCTTGCATGCACTCCTTGCGGAAAATTTTCAAATAACCTCAGGTTATTTGGGTCTTTAGCTCTATGCACCCTTCGCAACAGAAAATTCTTCAACTCCTCTGTGATTTTGGAAGAATTAATTCCCTTCTCCCAGCCTGTGCACACCTTGCATGGCTTTGTTCTCTGCTAGAACTCTTTCTTGTGAAGACACAAATTGAATCTCCTTTGAGAGTTCTAAGATGAAACTCAGAGCTTGGTTGATGCACTCCTTGCAGACCCTCCACTGTACTCTTTGCAGGAGTTCTTAGAAAGAGAAACAATTGAAACTCATTCTCCCCTTATCCAGAATTCAAACATTCAACATAGAATTCTAGAGCATACACACACATAACATTGAAGAAAAATGCATACAGAGAGTGAAAACAAGCCTGCAACATACCATTTAACAGGTGGTTCAAACAACCATAACAAGCACATAGATTGGAATCAAATCTTTCTTTTATTAATTCCAGTGCTCTTGTACATGGCGAATAACAACTAAAAATGCATAAAATTCTCTTTTCTCCTCTGTGCAGCTCTACAACTTACGAATTCTGAATAATGTTACAATGATACAAGGGCAAGGGTGTCTATCATCCATTTTCCCTCCTATGATCCTAAACTATCTAATCTATTAAATTAAATCTACCTACTTGCATTAAACACACATAAATGCCTATTACATCTGACGGATAGGAACATACACTCCAAAATTAGTTTGGATCTTCAGATATAAATGCAACTTCACTTGCCTCCTATCCATTACATTAATGTTGCAGATTTTGGAATTCACAACATTTTCACAAAAACGTATTTAATTGCATCTGCGCGTCCAATTGTTTCCTTGGTTTTAAGCATGCACTTGGGATTTATACGATTCTCCTACATCAAAAACTTGTCTCTATCACCTGTCATGTGTTTTGAACATCCACTGTCAACATACCAACCACGTGTTGGCAGGGATTGCAGTTTGCACAGAACTTGGTTTTGTCATTAATGTCAAAATTTAAATCACCAAAAGGGGAATTTGTTGGTCAGCTTGCACATACACGGTGGTTCCTAATTTGGAGATCAACACACCTCTTGACATACCGAAAAGTGAAACTACGAAGAACCCAGGAGATGAGATTTTGGTTATAACTCGAGGCCACATGTGAAACGAGCTTTGGAAGAGGAGTCAGTACCCTTAGATTTAATTTTGGGGATCAGAGATTAACCAACACATGATATGTCATCCTAAGTGATGTCACTATGATATGTCATTCTAGGAGTTTCTATTTCGGGAATTTTTCATGTTAAGAAAAGACTCCAACATCACGAAGTCCCGAATGCCAAAATACCGAAAGGGACATATGTCACATGATCTACGATTTTGAGAGTTTTGAATTGTTGAAGGTCATGAAGACCTAATGGCCAAAGTACCGAAACCCCGACAACCATCCATATCGATGAATGATTAAGTCATATCCATTGGATTAAGTATTGGAGGAGTAATATAAGAGTTGTATATGACCATTGATCTGTCCTTGAGAAGTTAACGAGAACCATCCGATCTATGTCCACCAGATAAAATGTGAAGCTGTTAGATCATTTTGGGGTTCGTGACTTGGAGTGTCGAAACACTTCATCATAGAAATGCCGAAACGCCGAAATGCGAAATGCCAAAAGACCGAAATCCAAAACGCCAAAAATTTCGGGGTTCGTGACTTGGAGTGTTGAAACACTTCATCACAAGATATTCCGAAACAACGAAATGAGAAACAATGAAATACCCTTTTGGTGTAGGTAGTGGTAACCACCGATGGTCATGTGAGAGGGAGGAGCTAGCATGAAGATAAGCTCTATTTCGGGATTTGCAACTTGAAGTGTCAAGACTCTTCAACACAGGATTGCTGAAATGCAAAATGCGAAATGAATTTCGACTAACCTGTGGTCACTGCCAATGGGCATATGGTTTAAGCACAAGTGTTTTTCCGAAGCGCTCGAGGGTTATTCTATGCTAAGACAAAACAAATGTATGATCATCGAACGGTGCTGGTTAAATATTTAAACTGATCGTTTGGCTATTGTTCTTCTTGAGACCTTGAACAATAATAATCACTGTAAGGTAGTTATTCAGTTATTGTAACCGAATCTTCGAAGCCTGAGGGTTCGAGTGTACGCTCTGAATGAACAGGGTATAAATAAGTGAAATTTGGTGAGATGAATGTTGGTGCATATGGAATTAATGGTATAGCCATAGCTCTAAGGTAAAATTCATTTCTGTAAATGAATATAAAACTAAAATAAAATCATACAGGGACAACGAGAAGAAATGATGAAGATATAGAAGAGATCAAGGGGAGAAGAATGGATTTTGATATGATTATATAAACAGAGAGGAATTGAATGATGAATTATTTTCTAGAGAAGATAAAGAGTTGGCTTGCAGGTTCTTAGTGACAGAGAAAGATTCCAGGGTGGGAGGGAGGAGCAAGGGGAGACTGTGAAAGTCTCATGTACAAGTTGGTGCTTGTACATCTGGGAGTTGTATCTTCCATTCAGTAGGTGTTGAAGAAACAGAGGTAGTAACCTCATCTAGGTTGTATCTCAGATAAAATAAGAATGTAAAGAGGTGTTGGAGCTTGCCTTTCATTCATAAGAAGAAGAGGGTTTTCCCTTTTGGGTTTCCTCATGAAAAATCGTTGTGTCATTGTCTGTTTATGTGATTGCATATTTATTTATTTGAATGATTTGTAGCAAGACATACAGTAACTGTG
>ML808606.1:28096-51547 GCA_009831015.1 Picea engelmannii | reverse complement strand
TTCAAATTTACAACCACCTATTTGAATTAATTTCTTAATCTCTTTATTTTACCCTACACACTTTATGAAGACTCACATGAGCTTAAGTGGGTTTTTTTTTTGTTTAATTTTATTATTAGCACCTGTATTGTTAGAGATAGCTTAGTAGGAAATGAATTTCTAATGTTATTTGAATGGCAGAGCTATTGTGAGCTAGAATATCATGGCATTGTTATTAGGAGATGGTTAAGCTTTGATTATTATGTTAGGGCGAAGTATTACCTTCACTAAAAAGATAAATTATCAAGCTTATTACTGGGAATGAGGAAGGGCCTTATGTATGCAATTAAGGAAGGAATTACTTTATGAATTCAATTAAAGGAGGAATTGTTTTATGTATTTAATTAAGAAAGGAAACTCCTTGGATTAGGTGGAGGTTTCCAATCATAGGGGTAATGAATATTTAATGTATAGTCTTGAATTATGTTTTTGTTTTTGACATAGGGCTCAAATTTTGAATTGGCGACGCCTGGTTAGGGGAATTGTTTAAGGATTTATTCAGGTGTTGATGTCTTAGGGATATTTAGGCTGACTCCTTCATCCACATTATTGCGACGTGCCCTTCAGGATGCACCACGTGCTCCAAGGGTGACACTCGCCTCTTGAGTTTCTTTTGTGCGACGTGCCCTTCAGGATGCACCACGTGCTCCAAGGGTGCCACTCGCCTATTGAGTTTATTTTGTGCGACCTGCCCTTCAAGATGCACAACGTGCTCCAAGGGTGCCACTCGCCTCTTGAGTTTCTTTTGTGCGACGTGCCCTTCAGGATGCACCCCGTGCTCCAAGGGTGCCACTCGCCAATTGGACTGATTGGTAGACATCTATAACCCCTGGAGTCAACACTTCACCAGGTGAACTTGTGGGAGACTAAGGGTTCTAAGGAATAAGGCCCCTGCCTTATTGTGCACCCCTTAGAATCATTGTGAGCGACTGTCGCAGTCTTCCCTCACGACATCGTGGATCCTCTCGAACTAGGTAATCGTTAACCTACACTTCGAGCCACGGTGGGAGTGCTAGTAGGTGGTGGCAGTGATGCTGTCCACCCCTCTCCCTCAACCTCTCTAGAACTTGTGTGTGGCCCCTTTACTCCATATGTGAGTCTGGTCGACAAGCTATCGTCAGCCTGCATCATCGACAATTGTGTCAGAACATGTCAAAAATAAAATCATCAAATCAATGAAATATAACAGTAAATAAATCAACCCAAATAGCACACTCCCTGACTCAATCTGGAGTCCAAGGGGGTTCTACCGATGCTACTGCATCCTCAAGGTCCAAAACCCTGCACACTCGATAAAACTGAGTCAATAGCACCTGTCTACATCAAATAGTAAAACATCACGTCGTCTATCAATCGCATCATAATCAAGCATAAATGGTTTAACATCATAAAGGTCCAGATCACTTGCGAGCAAATGTCCTCAAATAATAAGTTTTCTCAGTGCGCTAGAGTGGGATGTTACAAAGGGGACCACTTTGGAGTTCATCCATATTTACTTCTTATCAACCATGACAAAACAATAATGAGTCATATTTACATCAAACAATCTTGGGTCCATTACCCAAACCTTTGTGCTATGGGACTTTCTTTAAGGGTTGACATCAATGACAACTAACCTTATCAACAGATTACTGAGAGGGGGGGTGAATTAGTAATAGGGAAATTTAATCCTTTTTAACCATATAATCCAAGTGTTATATCAATGTAGCATTCTCATCCAATAATTGCAGAGTAAATAAGGATGAACAAATGAAAAATCATACACATACACAGTACACCAGTGTTTTACGTGGAAAACCAAAGTGGGAGAAAACCACATAATGCTTTTTCGTATGTCTTGAAGAATTAGATTCATTGGAAGCACCAAATTCCTTTGTTTTCCAACCCCAACTAGAAGGAGGCTCCAACCCCCTTGTTTCTCTGGCTACAACCTGAAGGAATCTCCAACTCCCCTATTATCTGGTTATAACCAGAAGGAGGCTACAACCCCCTATGTTCTCTGGCTACAACAAAAAGGTGGCTACAACCAACCGTGCTTTCCCCGCCGAATCGCCCTGAAGTAGTAGTAGAATGATGGAACTACTGTCACACTATCACTGTGATATATACTATTATAAACTTGTACCAATAAACCTAAACCATGTATCAACCATGCATCAACCTGTACCTCAAACTGTAATCAACCTGTACCATAAACAAGTGCATCAACCATGCACCAGCTTGTACCAAACAACCTGTAATAAACTTGTACCATAAAGAAGTGCATCCAACCATATACCAAGTATGTACAAATCATGTGTCAACTAATCATCAACTATGTCTCATCAATATGTACCAACATAATCAACTATACACCTCATGTATGTGCCAACTCATCAACTACTTGTGTCAACCATGTACCCAACATGTACCTCAACCAAAATCCCTCATCAATATCATCATCCAAATATGATTTGTAACTCTGTAATAAACCTGGTGTATATGATCACATACCTGTAAACCGTCCTTAACTTTAACAACAAGAGACTAGCATTTTCATCAATCTTTTCTTTAGTCTCACATGACTAGTTTTGGATTAGTCAGCAACCCTAACTTGAAATAATAATAATTGTGTACCTATAATGAATAAAGATCTAAAAATGATACACAAATTTCTCCTGTGTGTTTTATGCAATTCCTCCATGTTTCACTAGTTGGAACCTCTCATAAAAGGAGTTATAGCAAAGATGACATACCTTGCTAAATTATGTCTTATTGTAGAGAGAGACCTTCTAATGTGTGCCATGCACAGAATATTTGTTGAATCAATCTAAAAATGTTACAAGGCATACTAAAGACTGTAATATAACAAACACTTTTTTTCTTACTAAATTTGTATCTATTATGAATAAGTTATAACGTGTTTACCCAAAACACCTGTTTAAGACTAGTTTCAGGACTAGCCACAAACCCTATTTTCCATGGAGTGTAACTCCAAAAATAAAATGATCCACGAGCTAAATTTTTTACCACAGATACTTGGATATGTTTCCTCAATGGAATATCAATTTCACGGTTTGAATCATTCAAGATAAAAAGTTATTGGGAAAATGTTGAGATGACCTGCAAATAACCTACCTTAGAAAGCATCATCAAAAGAATTTATCCTCCCTTGAATTCCAACCTTCTTTTCTTCACCTTCCCTATGAAATTAGGATTAGATATACTTTGGTTACCTCAGACACTTATATATATTCAATATTCTCAAGTGTGATCTAAAATGAGAGAGTCTTTCTTCTTATTTATACTCTCCAGGTAGCTTCCTTAAAACCATCTTCTAGGTCACTTTGCCCACTTTCCTTATTTTAGGGTTAAGCCACTTCTAATTTCTCCATTAAATTTATTATTTAAATAATTTATTTTTTATTCAATTTGAATTATAGTACACTCATCACTTCACTTTATTATTTACCTTATAAAATATCTTAAACCACTTTGACTAATTTGACCTTTTAAGGCTTCTAGATGACATATGAGGGTCCTCCAACTTCGGAAGGCCATAAATCTCAAACCGTGAGGATTTATGTGACATTTCACATACCAACGAAAATGTAATGACAAGAAATATACATATAGGATAGTTTCATGGAAAAATTCACTAAAATTCATCTCATTATTCCACAAATAAGCATGGGTTCTCTAGCCATACTTCTAGGATAACTCAATCCACAAAGCATCTTCTTGTGAGGGATTTCACCATAAGGGGACCACTTTGGAGTTCATCCATTTGTACTTATTATAAAACATGAAAAGACAATAATGAGTCATATTTACAGTAAACAAACTTGGGTCCATTACCCCAAACTTTGTGCTACCGGGATTTCTTCAAGGGTTGACATAAATGACAACCAACCTTAATCAAGAATATCCCCATTTGGCATTGATGGAAACACTCTTATGAAAAACTAAAATGATGTCATGCAATACTGAATTCATATCACTCATACTCCCCCTGGAAACATGCCTCTGTCCTCTGCATCTCTGTGACCATTTCTCCCCTTGGAACCATGCCTCTGTCCTCTGCATCTGATGAATCTCTCTCCCTTTGTCATCAATGGAAAAGGTATCTTTCCATTCGGGGCTTCTCCCCCTGACTGAATTGTCCTTTTTATGGTGCTTCCTTGTGTACATCTAAGACATATAAGATAATAATTCAAAACAATTCATTTTGGAGTATAAATATCTCTGAGTCTCTAGTGAAGATACTCAAAGGCTTCCCGTGAAAGTGGCTTAGTAAATATGTGTGCCACTTGTTCGTTTGTTCCCACATACTCAACTATGATGTTCTTTTCTGCAACCTGCTCCCATAGAAAGTGATACTTTCAATTGGTTTGCATGGGAGTGATAACTGGTTTTCAATCTTCCATTTCGAACCTCTTTAGCATTTCTTTGATATACTTGGTTTGAGAAATAAAAATTCCTTGGTTTCTTTGATGTATCTGAAGTCCCTGAAAGAAGGATAGTTCTTCAAGTAATGACATTTCAAATTCATTCTGCATATCCTTTGCAAATTTCTAGTTGAACCTGTCATCATCACTACCAAAAATAATATCATCAACATAAACTTCAATTAATAAAATATTACCTTGACTTACCTTGATGTAGAAGTTGTTGTCTGCACTTCCTTCTCTGAACTCTATCTGAGGTAGATATTTATCTAGTTTAGAGTACCATGCTCTAGGGGCCTTTTTTAGACCATACAAAGTCTTCTTTAATTTTCACACATAGTCTACATCCTCTGACAACTGAAACCCTTCTGGATGTTCAATGTATACTTCTTCTTCAAGTTCCCCATTCAGAAAAGATGATTTGACATCCATCTGATACACTTTAATATTTTTGATGCATAAGCTAAAAGCAATCAGATTGCTTCCATTCTTGCAAATGGGGAAAATGTCTCTTCAAAGTTGACTCCTTCAACCTATGCATATCCTTTACATACCAATCCATCTTTTTTCCTTGTAACATGTCCATCTTCATTCAATTTATTCTTGTATACCCACTTTGTGTCGATCACATTCTTATCCTTTGGTATTGAAACCAATTCCCAAGTGTCATTTTTCTCTATTTGATCCAATTCTTCATCCATGGTCTTGTTCCAAAATTCAGCCTTGCTGGCCTCTTCAAAATAGGTTGGTTCAATCGTAGATGTGAGTGCTAGGTGTGTTTGTTCTGGTGAACAGATTCTTCTTCTAGTCTCAACTCTTGCAACTTTGTTTTTGATAATCTTATCTAAAGGATGATTCTTTTGTACTCATCTGCTAGGTGTCTTTAAAGGCACTTGTTGAACTTTCTCTTCAACTTCTGTCGGATTCTCTTCATCTTCCTCTTCTAATTCATTTTCATCTTCGGCTTCTTCTTCGAAAAGTTGTTCCATTGATTCATTTTCTTCTTCCTTTGATTATGGTCTGCATGTTACATCAATTATTACGTTGATTCTTTCTACAACTTTGTTCAATCTCAGATTGTAACAGTTGTATTCTTTCCTTGTACTTGAGTAACCAACAATAAATCCTTTGTCCACATGAGAGTCAAACTTTCCCATTTTTCTATCTTCTCTTTTGATGTAGCATTTGATTCCAAAAACTATGAAGCTCCTCACATTTGTTGGTCTTCCTTTCCATATATCGTAGGGAGTTTTGTCAGTTTTGTTTCTGGGAATTGCTCTGTTTTGAATGTGAAATCATGTATGCACTGCCTGTGTCCAAAGTATATCTGTCAATTTGGAATCCATTAGCATTGTTAGAGCCATTTCCTGTACTATCATGTTCTTTCTTTCAACAACTCCATTTTGTTGAGGTGTACTAGCAACAAAGAATTTCCTTTTTATTCCATGACTGTTGCAGTAGTCCATAAATTCCTTTGAAGTGAACTCTCCTCCATTATCATATCTCAAGCATTTGATTTTTGAATCCATTTCATTTTCAACCATTTCCTTGTAGATCTTGAAGTTTTCAAAAGCTTCTGACTTATTCTTGAGAAAGAAAACCACAGTCATTCTTGTATAATCATCAACTAATAACATAAAGTATTTCTCACCTTTTAAACCCTTTGTTGTAGTTGGTCCAACTAGATCAACATGCATAATTTCTAGTGGTCTTGTCGTTGAATATTCCTTTGATTTGAACCCTGTCTTTGTTTGTTTTTCTTGTTGACAATGCTTTCATAAAGTGTTGGTTGGCTTCGTGATCTGGGGCATTTATTTGATTGCTTCTCTTCTGTTGACTTTAACAAGGTTATCAAAATGTATGTAACCCATTCTTATTTTCCATAACCAACTTTCATCTTCCTTTCCTAAAAAACACTTTTCATTTCCAATTTCACTTAATACATATATGTTGCTTGAAGTTCTCGCAACTGTAGCAATCAATTTTCCTGAAGCTTCTTTTCTTATCTCACATTTTTGTGAATTGAAAGTAACTTTACGACCTTGGTCACACATTTGAATCACACTTAGAAGATTATGTTTCATATCTTCTACTATTAGAACATTTTATGCCTTAGTATTCTTGTTCCCAATTCTAACTGTGCATTTTCCAATGTTTTAGTTGAATAATCATTTTTGAAGGAGACTAATCCATCTCTTTCCTTTTGTAATGTAAGAAACCTGTCTCTATCACCTGTCATGTGTTTTGAATAGCCATTGTCAACATACCAACCACATTTCTTCTTCTTAGATTGTAGAGCGAGTGTGCATTCTTCATTTCTATACTGATCCTTCTTTTTTATCTATGTCCTTTTATGAGATTCCTATCTGTGACTTTTGTTATTCTGTTGTTGTTCTCTAGGAGGGACTGCCATTCTGTAATCTTTGGCCATGTGTCCAAAATTGTTACATTTGTAACATTCCACTTCAATTCTCAAAGATTCAAACCTGTTGTAACTTCTTCTCTGTGTTTCACTAGGCCTTCTTGGATAACCCCTTTGTGTATGACTTTCAAATTTGTTTGTGTTCCTATTGTTAGCTCTGCAATTCACATCTTTATGTCCAAAATTATTACATTCATAACATAAACCAAAAAATATAGTTTCATACCTAGGAGTTGAAGATATTCTGAAATGAGGTACTCTTATAAATATTTCTTCTTCCCGAGGCCTATTTGTTAGTTGTTGATTCTGAAATATTAATCTTCTTAGTAGAGGAGTGTCCATGTAATATTCCTTGTAGATCTTCCTATCCCCCTTGATTGTTTCTGCATAGATTTTTGGATATGTTTCTTTCTCTTTTGTTTTGGAGCTTGATCCTATTTTTGTCTGTTTGTATCCAAGTCCGGACTTGTCATGATGATATTTTTTTTGCTGATAATGTCATCCAAAACTTTTGAGTTGTTCTGCATATTTTTCTTTTGAAGATCCTTTCTTAATGTGACAATCTACGCTTCCAAATTTCCATTGATCTTGTCTTTTTCTTCTACTTGTTCTTTGAGTGCTTCTTGAATTCTTTTATCTTGTTCTATTTGAACCTTCAAATTTGTGATCATTTGTTCTAGCTCTTGAGTGTCTTCTTTCTTGTCTAGTTCTGCTTGTAGTTTATTGTTTTTCTTCTTTTCTCTTCTGATAACTTCTATGGCACACATTAATTCCTCTTGGTAGTCAACTTATGCCTCTTCAATTTCTTCTTCAACTTCTTCATATTCTTATTCGACTTCTTCATACTCTTCTTTGGAGTCGCATTTCTCAGAGTCTTCTACTGCCATGAATAGAACTCTTTATGTCTCACTGTCATTGAGTTCATCTTCATCTGATGATGAGATGTCTTCTTTGGTGCATAAAATTTTCTTGAAAACTTTCTTTATGGTTCTTTTCCTTTATATGTTTGTTTTCCTTTTGAGTAACCTTCATCATTTCTCTTTTTCTTATAAGAACATTTGTTAGAAAAATGACCAATACCATCACAATTAAAACAAATTAAAGGAAGCTTACCTCTATACCTACCGTCGGTTCCCTTGTTCAGTCTTTTGAAAAAGTTGGCCACTTCTTCATCATCTTTCGAGACCTCATTGTTTCTTATATGTTATTATTTTTGTATTCCCTTTTGTTTTGACTTTTTGGATGCTTTGAAGTCTGCTTCTTTGATATTTGGATTTTCCTATTCAATTATCAGTTTATATGATGTGTATATTACATGTAATTCATCCATTCTTATTGAGTTTAGATATGATCTTTCTTCTAGTGCTGATATGTTAGGGTCAAATCTCATAGGAAGAGATCTTAGTACTTTTTGAACAATTATATATTCTTTGATTTCTTCTCCCAATCCTATGATTGCATTTACTATTTCATCAACTCGTAAAAAGTAAGCTGAAATATTCTCATCTTCCTTCATCTTAAGTTGTTCTAACTAACCTCTGCAAGTTTGAAGCTTTGCTGCTTTGACTTTTGAATCTCCTTCATATATATTTTGAAGTTTGTCCCAAATATCTTTAGCGGATTTACAATGTGAAACTTTGGTGAATACTGTTTCACTAAGACCATTCAGAAGTGCAATTTTGTCTTTGAAATTATTCAGATTGAGTTTCATTGCTTTGTCATTTGTTGGTGGAACTGCTGGTGTTGTGCATCCATCTACAAATGATTGCCAAATTTCAAATCCCTGTGCCTGTATATATGTTTTCATCCTTATGTTCCAAAATGTATACTTATGTCCATTGAACTGTGGAATTCCATTTTTATATAAGTTGTTTCTCTCCATGATCTACCTTTTAGTGGTTAAACTGATTTTTGAAGAACTTTCTCTAATACCAATTATTGGATTACCAAGAGGGGGCGTGAATCAATAATAGAGAAATTTAATCTTTTTTAACGATATAATCCATGTGTTATAGCAATGTAGCATTATCATCCAATAATGACAGAATAAATAAGAAATGAACAAATGAACAATCATACACATACACAGTACACCAGTGTTTTATGTGGAAACCCAAAGCGAGAGAAAACCACTAAATGATTTTTCTTATATGTCTTGAAGAATTACATTCATTGGAAGAACCAATTTCCTTTGTTTTCCAGCTGCAAATGGAAGGAAGCTCCAACCCTCTTGATTCTTAGGCTACAACTTGAAGGAAGCTCCAACTCCTATCCTATGGCTACAACCCCCTATGTTCTCTGGCTACAACCGAAAGGTGGCTACAACCACTTGTCCTTTCCCCATCCAACTTCCCTGAATTAGAAGTAGAATCATGGAACCACTCTCACACTATAACTGTTAGATATACCATTGTAAACCTGTACCAATAAAATTAAACCATGCATCAACCTGTACCTCAACCTGTAATCAACCTATACCATAAACAAGTGCATCAACCATGCACCAACCTGTACCAAACAACCTGTAATAAACCTATACCATAAAAAATTTAATCCAACCATGTACCAAGTATGTACCAGTCATGTGTCAACTACTCATCAACTATGAATCATCAATATGTACCAACATCATCAACTATACACCTCATGTATGTGCCAACACATCAACTACTTGTCTCAACCATGTACCCAACATGTACCTCAACCAAAATCCCTCATCAATATCATCATCCAAATATGATTTGTAACTATGTAATGGATCTGGTGTATATTATCAAATAACTTCAAACCTTCCTTAACTTTAACAACAAGAGACTAGCATTTTTGACGCAAACGTGCCACCTAGGACACGTCCTCTCTCACTAGGACCTTCTTCTTCACTGGCCCAAAGAGCTAAAATTCTCTTCAACTCCCTTGTCGAAAGTTTTTGCACCCACAGAATGCTCTTGGCGATCTCCCTTTATCCTATCGGGAAATCGGATCTCGCTAAATTGCGATTCCTGCACTCGGGTCTCAAATCCCCGAAACCCGATGTATAATGGCCCACACCTCCCTGGCTTCTTATCGGGAATTATCCTGTCGCAAAATCGGCCTTTGCGAAGTAGTGAAATTATCGCCTCAAGGATTCTCGATTCCCGATCCGCGATGGCACTTCGCTTCACTCCTTGGCTCCTCCAGCTGGTTCCCAAGCACTTGACCTTTCAGTCCACGTGACCATGGTCTTTTCCCTTATCGAAAATTCAAACTCCGTGAAACCAAGAGGTATGGAACTCGCGTCCTTGGGATCTCTGATCCCCGATGCCACCTATCCTGCTGCTTTGGCACCCGTGGCCCACACTCTGTGGAAATCGGGAAATTGTGTTCGGGAAATTGCGATTCCTGCTGCGCGACGTCGTAGACCCTTCCAAACCTCGATCCCCGATATGGGTTGACACCTGTCGACTCCCAATTTCTATAGTTGTGGGACCCCTCGTAGTTCGAAGTTTCGCGACTCCTCCATCCTTCTCTAGACGCCAAAATCTCCGAAGTGTCGAACCCCGACTCTCCATATTACTGACACGTGTCCAGTCTGGAATCTACGACTATGCTCCTTTCGGGAAATTGTGAATCACGAGTTCTCCCTGTGGGAATCCTATGTTCCTTGGAACTCTGATTCTCCAATGAGTCGAGTCCCGATGAGCTCGGACTCTTTCTCCTGCGTGCTAAATCTTAAACCCGGTGCAACTTCCCCCCGAGATCTGACGGCTGTCGAGACTTCGCAAATCTCCCTTGCGGGTCCTGACCGTCGACTCCTCCTCCTTGAGGATTTCTTGAAAACGCCTAAGTGCTTCTGTCGAGACTTGTTCTCCAAGCCTGCGCTTGCAGCTCCTGAACGAAACCTTCCTCAACACAAGCCTTCTATGCTCCTTTTCAACGATATCACAAGGGTTCTATCCTTCTTGAGCTTATTCACTCTGCCTCCTTCAGAGGAATGTATGCGCACTCCTTGCGCTCGACGTTCAACGACTTCTCAAGTGTTGAATCCTTCAGACTCTGCGCACTTCCTGCGGCAGCAGTCCTTAGCTCCCTGCTCAGATTCACAACTGAGACTTCTTCTTCTTCGGCCTGTGCCTTCCTTGCACGGCTTCAACAACCCAAATCGACTTCTGGGCGAATGAGAAAAAAAGTTAAACTACTGAGCCTTCATCGACGCACTCCTTGTGGACGAATTCCACTGCACTCCTTGCAGGAATCTCCTGGCTTAGATAGAGAAACAATTGAAACTCATTCTCTTTCAAACTTCAAGTTAAAACCATGAAATCACATGCATCGCATATACAAAACAAATTCATATCTATAAAGAAAACATTCATAAGCACATGAACAAGGTACACAGAGAAACAACACCAGCCATGAGTTTGAATCAAAGACTCTCTTCTATTAATTCAAAACTGTACATGGGTGTTCTTCATACAATTCTCTGTTTTCTTTTCCTTTCTCCTGAATGCTTCTCAATTAATCCTACCATGATACAAAGGAGGGTGTCTATATCCATTTTCCCTCTTGAATCTCTAAACTGTCTATTCTAGAATTAAAATCCTATCTACCTGCATTAACTAAAGTAAATGCCTCCTATCTACTTCAGACAAGAGCGTAAGGCTCGAGGTCTGATACAATACAACATACACTCCTTCATAAATGTTTTATTGAAGGATATGGTGCTTCATCTTAAATGAAAATTCAAAAAGTTGTCAATCTTATATGTCATGTGTTTAAAAACACATGCGCTGGCTCCACGCTTGCTTTGGTAGTCGTGATGCTCCTGCATCAATTTTCATCAAACTTTTATTTAGTCTTACATGACTAGTTTTGGATTAGTCAACAACCCTAACTTGAAATAATCATAAATATGTACCTATAATGAATAAATATATTAAACTGATACACAATGTTCTTCAATGTGTTTTATTCAATTCCTCTAGGTGTCACTACTTGGAACCTCTCATAAAAGGAGTTATAGCAAATATGACATACCTTTCTAAATTCTGGCTTATTCTAGAGAGTGACCTTGTAGAGCATGCCTTGCATAGAATATTTGTTGAATCGATCTGAAACTGTTACAAGGCATACTAAATATTTTACTATAACCAACACATTTGGTCTTACTAAATTTGGATCTGTTATGAAGAAGTTATGACGTTTTTACCCGAAACATCTATTTTAGACTAGTTTTAGAACTAGCCACAAACCCTATTTTCCACAAAGTGTAACTCCAAATATACAACCACCCACAAGATGATTTTTTACCATAGATACTTGGATATATTTACTCAATTGAATATCAATTTCATGGTCTGAATCATTCTAGAAAAAATGTTATTGCGAAAATGGTGAGATGACCTATAAATAACATACCTTAGAAAACATCATCAAAATAATTTATCCTCCCTTGAATTACGACCTTCTTTTCTTCATCTTCCCTCTGACATTTTTCTTACATATTCTTTGGTTACCTCAGAAACCTATATATATTCAATATTCTCAAGTGTGATCTAAAATGAGAGAGCCTTGCCTTTTATTTATACTCTCCAAGTAGCTTCCTTAAAAACATCTTCTTGGCCACTTTGACCACTTTCCTTATTTTAGGGTTAACCCACTTCTAATTTCTCCATTAAATTTATTATTTAAATAATTTATTTTGTATTTACTTTGAATTATAGTACACTTATCACTTCACTTTATTGTTTACCTTCTAAAATCTCTTAAACCACTTTGACTACTTTGACCTCTTGGGGATTCTAGATGACATATGAGGGTCCTCCAACTTTGTAAGGTCATAACTCTCAAATCGTGAGGAGTTATGTGACGTTCCACATACCACCAAAAATGGAATGACAAGAAATATCCATACATGATAGTTTCGTTGACAAATTTATTGACCTTCATCTCATTATTCCACAAATAAGCATGGGTTCTCTAACCATACTTCTAGGATAACTCAATCCACAAAGCGTCTTCCCATGAGGGATTTCACCATAAGAGGACCACTTTGGAGTTCATCCATTTGTACTTATTATCAACCATGACAAGAAAATAATGAGTCATCTTTACATCAAACAAACTTGGGTCCATTACCCAAACCTTTGCGCTATCGAGATTTCTTCAAGGGTTGACATCAATGAAAACCAACCTTAATCAACAGTGGGGGAGTATAACAACTTCTCCTTTCTATCACCCGAGATAGAACCAATTTACTCCAATAATAAGGCTATATGAGAGAGACATTTCCAAATTTAAATGAAATTAGGGTTGGTTACAAGAAATTAATTATGATACAAAGGTCAATAATTACTGTCCTTTGTCCCCTACCCCTTTTAAAATTTTCATACTAAAAAAAATATAATATTTCCTAAAGGAAGCATAGTATGTGGGAAATAACATCACATTACTAGTTATTCTTCTCCTCCTTTATGTAGATCAAATTATTCTTTTAACAAGGAAGCTTCGTGAACTTAAATTTTTAAATATTTTCACATTAAACTTGGGATGACTATAAATAATGATAAAACAAAGATAATGATCATCAAGTCTAAGCATGTCACATACCTATGTTTGTTCATGATAATCAGGAGCTTTTAGAAGTATCTTCATATAAGTATCCTAGAATTGAAATCCATAATAAGCTAAATTGGAATTGCAGTGTTGAAAGAAGGATAAGTGGAGGTTGGATATATTTTTTTTCCTTGAAAATAATTGTAAAGAAACCACATTTTGTTTTAGTAAAAATGAATCTTCTATTTGACACACCTTTTATCCAAATAATTTTGTATTGTTGTGAAGTACATGGTTGTATTTTTTCTAGGTTTCCATAGAGAGAAATTAAAAAATATTCCTTACCCTATCCTTCTGATCCTTATTTTACACATTGGTCTCCCACTAGTGGAAAGTAATACTATGATAAGATTCTAATTATACAATAATATGCTAGATAACATGAAGAAAAAGAGGGTTACTATCAAAAAATCAAATTTTAGTAAAAGTCAATCACTGCTAGGGTGGACTAAATAAAATACTTCTTAACTCCCTTATTTGGGTTAGTAGAAGAGAATACCACTGAATGTCAAAACCATTGTAACACCCCCTCCATTGCGACAACAAGATGAAGTACAATAGGTAATTTCTTTTTTAACATTAGGATCATAGAATAATCACACATAATGGATAGCATTTCAAGCGATACATCATCATGAACAATATGAAAAAATCATTGCATCATCACATAAACATAAATAACGACGTAGTTCAACACATCACAATCAACTAAATCCAAATATAATAATGATAAACCATGTCACTGAATAAAAAATAGCTACCCTCCCAACCTGTATTGCATGGTTAGAATCTTCAAGACACATAAGCGAGATCAAGCTCAAGATTCATCCAATTTATTTTGACAATGAAAGTTCTCATGGCTGGCGATTGTTCTGAGGAACAAGGAGGTGTCTAACTCCCACTAATCCAATCAAGTCGAAAATCAACTAGATCAATTAATCAATCTTAATCATCAATTATTCATGGTGCAAGAGTAAGATAATTACTTTATCAATCATACATGAACACACATTTCATGGCACGCGAGTAATCTAATCACTTAATTAATCATACATCAACATTGATTTAAGGTGCATGATTAATCTAATTACTTAATTAATCATACATCAACATGATTTCAATGGTGCAAGAGAATCTATTTACTCAATCCTAAACTAAATTCAACACTATAGTAGACATCATAATAACCATCAATTCTTCATAGTGCAATAGAATAACTACTTTTTGTATTTGATAAATCAGTCAAGTCAACGCTGACTAATTAAGGGACGCAATATAAGGAATTTTAAACACGTGAGGTGTAGCCACCAACAGGCCGGGCAATGATACCATGCAGAAATACATACATACATGGATTTATCTAACATGAATTGTAATCGAAATAAAACACAATACACAACATTACTTCTACCATACATATTCAAATGTAATAGACAGTAAGGGATATACGCAACGAGATACATAATAACATTCAAGCATCACAGACATGCATAACATAAAAATTAAGCACATTAATAATACTTATATTTTCAACTGGAGTACACCACCAACTACATACAGACCTTCCACGAACTTCCCAGACTTAGACCACGTTGCTCATCATGCTTAGTAGTGGGTCACCCTTGAGCTGGGACCAAGCTCCACCCAGGGCAAGGGAATACTAGACTAGGCTGAGGTTACAGGAAAACTGCACAGTGTAACCAAAAGGATTCTCCCTAGGAGCCTTCTTATGCCCACTACTCATAGAATCTCATTCCCCACATGCCTATTCCACCTGGTAGTATACACTTTCACTGTCACCTAGTCCATCGGTTACTTCACCTCCCTCTCAGGGTCTCGACAATAGGCCGGATCAAGAATTCTCTCTAGGAGAAAACCACTTCCCAACAAACTCTCTCACCTAGAGAGAGCTTCTCACAGGTCCGACACCCCGCCTCTTCCACCACAGGCCTGGCAACTTGCTTCTTCAGCCACTTTCAACTCAATTCCAACACAGTGAGGACAACAAAAAGGCTTAGTAGGGAACATATGACGAAAACAAGCCACACTCAGTCTAGGAGCTGCGTGGCCACAACAACCAATTGGAAAATGGGTATGGAAACCCAAAATAGTAACATTCAGATGCATAGACTCAGCATGCTCATGCAACTACCCAGGTGCATCCGGTTCCATGGAAGACATAGAACGAGCCACAGATTATGGGTTTCAGAGATGCGTGAAGGTATGTCGGGGTCGATGATGGAGGTTTTCGGTTCAGACAAAGGAGGAAATAATACATGAGTGAACCCCCAACATGGATGATGTTTGCATCTTTAACTGCATGCACCCAGGACAACACTTGTCTTCCTGGAGATGCATGTGTTTCCTTTTGCACACATTGCCTCTCCCGGGACTTAGGATAAAAACATGTATTTTACATGGATTTGGAATAATAATAATAAATTATTATTCTCAAGGACTTAAGCCCCTAATCTTAGCCCCTCTTTCCAAACTTTAAACCCCCTTTCCCTTACCCACCTTGTGGAAGCTTAGTCCCCCATCACTCTTTCTTCATGGTCGGTCTGCACATAGTGATGTTTTTATATTTTTATTAATGATCTACATATTTAAAATATACAAAGTCAAGATTATTGGCCTCGACATCTGGCTCACCATCCTAATAAACACATAAGTCTCTCATCTTATAACCACTCGACTCACCAGCCTATAAACAAAATTACAATTTAGCAAGGCTCGACCTTGGGGTATTACAATCCCCTCCCCTTATTTTTGCATTGTTCTTAGTGAAACTCTTTACACAACATCAACAAGATTTCCAAAATATTCAAAAGGATGCATGTACTATGCCCACATAGTGTCTTCATGCTCCCATGTTGTGTCCTCAGGACCGTACCAGGTCCACTGGACTTTTACAAGCCCTATGGCTTGATTCCAGAGCTCTTTGTTCTTCTGGTCCGATATGCGCACATGATACACTCGCAAGACACCTTCTTTCTCCACCTGAATCACATTCTAATAGATTACATGATTAACATTAGGTATATATTTCTTAAGAAATGAAATATGAAACACATTATGCACAGTCATGGATGCAGGCAATGCAGTCATATATGAAACTAGCCCAATCCTTTCTAGGATTTCAAATGGCCCACAAAATATGGCTGCCAACTTTGAACAGTTTCCCATCCTGAGGGAACTTTTATTGGATTTCACTTTCATAAAAACATGTTCTCCCACTTTAAAATCTCTGTGGGTTCTATTTGGCGGCCTTCAAATTTTGCTTAATCTTTAACATTTGTTCTTCCATTTTCTTGAGAAACTCTGGCACAACTACTGCTCTATCATCTGGGTTATCACAACTTACTGGAGTATTGCACTTTATTTCATAAAGTGCTTCAAATGGGCTCATCTTCAATGATGCTTGATACCCATTATTGTACGTGAATTCTACCAAGTGTAGGTAGTCTTCCCATTTAGATGGTTTGTCCATCACATACATCCTTAGCATGTCTTCTATCACTTGGTTCAGCCTCTATGTCTGCCCATTAGACTCAAGATGATAATCAGTGCTGAAGTTTAGATTCATTTTGAACCCCTTGAATAACCCTTTCCAGAACTTTGAGGTGAATTTTGGGTCTCTGTCAGACATAATTATCTTGGGAATACCATGCAATCATGTTATTTCCCTCATAAAAATATCAACAACGTTAGCTTCCTTGTGAGTAGTCTTTAATGTAATAAAATGGGTAGCTTTCATAAGCTTGTATACCACCACCATGATTGAATCATGCTGCTTGCCTATTCTAGGAAATCATGTGATGAAATCCATTGTCACTACCTATCACTTCCACTCAGGAATGGGTAAAGGTTGTAGCAATCCTGCTAGGTGCCTGTGTTCAGCTTTAACCTTCTAACACTCCATACATCTGGTGATGTATTCTACAATTTCCTTTTTCATACTTGGAAAAAAGTAATGGCTCTTGACTGCTGCCACAATTTTCTGATATCCATGGTGCCCATCAAATGGCACATTATGCATTTCTTTCAAAATCATAAGTTTCAATTCTTGGACGTTAGGTACATAATTTTTTTTCTTGTACATAAGTGTTCCGTCAGTTTCAAATTTATAATTCTCCACTTTTTGTGGCATCTTACTTTGTTGTAGCTTTGCTACCAAATCCCTGTAAAACAAATATGCATTTGCATCTTCCAAAATTTAGCCTTTAATATTAGTTTGGTACATGCTAATGGCTAAAGCATGTAATTCATGCACTCTCCTGCTGAGTGCATCAACCACTTATTTCTTTTTTCCTTTGATATGCTTGATATCAAAGTCATACTCAAAAAGGAATTCCAGCCACTTACTCTTCCTATCATTCAAGGTAGGTTGATCAAACAAATACTTCAGGTCATTGTGGTCTGTTCTCAGTTTGAACCTCTTTACCATGAGGTAATTCCTCGATTTCTTCAGAGCGTGAACGATAGCTGCCAACTCCAAATCATGAGTGGAATAGTTATTTTCATTCTCTTTCATCTTCCTGAACTCATAACATATCACAAATCCATTCTGGTTGAGGAATCCTCCCAGTCCTTCTTTGCATGTGTCTGTGCACACTACAAAATCCTCATTTGGATCTGCAATCCTCAGGATTGGAGCACTGGCTAACAACTGCTTCAATTTCTGGAAGCTTCTCTGACAATATTTTGTCCATTGAAATTTCTTCTCCTTCCTTTGCAAGGAAGTGATAGGGTGATCTATCTTTGAGAACCTTGCAATGAACCTTTTGTAATAGCCAATTATACCCATAAAGGATCTGAATTCTGTCACATTCTTAGGTGTTGACCATTCTATGATGGCTTCTATCTTCTCAGGATCCACAACTATCCCATCCTTTGAAATGATATGCCCCAAGTAGTGGATCTTCTTTTGATAAAATGGGCACTTGCTTAATTTAGCATACAACTAGTGCTCTCTTAACACCTGCAACACCATCATCATATTTTTTTCATTCTCTTCCTCAGACTTGGAATACACCAGGATTTCATTCAAAAAGACTATGACAAACTTGTCCAAATATTCCTTGAATACACCATTCATTAAACACATAAAAACAATGGGTGCATTCAACAACCCAAATGGCACCACTGTGAATTCAGAATCACCATACCTTGTTCTGAAGGCGGTCTTGTCGATATATTCATCCTTTATTCTTACCTGGTGATATCTTTCTCTAAGATCTATTTTCAAAAATATCTTATCATACTTCAATTGGTCAAAGAGATCATTGATCCTCGACAGAGGATACTTGTTCTTAATAGTCACCTTGTTCAATTGTCTAAAATCAATGAACAATATCAATGTCCCATCCTTTGTTTTCATGAATAGGACCGGGGCACCCCAAGGTGACACACTTGGGCGCATATACCCCTTATTTAGCAACTCTTCAAGTTGTAACTGCAATTCTTTCATCTCTGGCATACTCATTGTGTAAGGAGATTTTGACATTAGAGCTTCTCCATGCATCAAGTTTACAAAGAAGTCAATATTTTTTTTGATGGGTAATCCTGGTACCTCTTGGAACACATCCTCAAACGCCTTTAGTACTGTATGGTCTTTGATCTTTGACACCTTATCCTCAGGTGCTTCCTCCAAGTGGAATGCAAATAATTCACAACCTTTCATGTAGCAATTCTTTAGCTGCATTGCTGAGATTTCTCTCAAAGTGACTGCCCTAAGAGTTCCCTACACTTTCCTTGGGTTTCCTTTCTCATCTAGGAAAGTGAATTCCTTGTTACGACAATATAAGATGGCATGGTGCTGGTCCAACTAGTCCATACCAATTAGGAAATCATAAGAACATAAAGGCCAGATATTTAGGTCTGCCTTAGTACTTAGTCCATTCATGTCCATTGGACATGATTTAACCGACTCAACAACTTTCCTCTTGGTTCCTGTAGCTAGTTGCACCAGCCAAGATTTCTCATGCTTGCTTCTTGGAAACTGAAAACTTTCCACCATCCTAAGGTCTATATAACTATGAATAACCCCTGAATGTATTAAAATAGTAAAGGCATGGTTATTGATCATACCTTCAACTTCAATCATGTGTGACTGATATTTTTCTTGCCTGTTGTCCAGGGATGCGTAGATCCTGGGTACTCTATGACCCATTTCCTTCATTGTTTCATCTTGATGAACATTATGGATAGCTCTCACTTTTCCATTTTTGTGGGGATAGTCTCTGTACTTGTGGTTTCCTTGCCAACCCCAACACTGAATGGGTGTTTGCGTTAGCCTTTGTTTCCCTATGTCAGCCGTTCTTGGCTCTCTAAACGATGGGTTTCCTTGAGGATTATTTCTGAAAAAGGGAGGTTTGTTTCCCTTCTGCCTCTGCTGTTTCTTAAACTTCTTCTGGTCATCCCGAGCCTTCCGAAAAGTGGGATTTCCTCTTTGTTTCTCACACAAGCATTTCACTCTTCTTATCATTTCTTCCATAGTTTTTGGGTCATCACACTGAATCTTGTCCCCAATCGAAGGTGGTAGTCCACTCATATACCTTTGAATTTTGATAGTCTCATCCTTGATGAACGGAGCATACTTCAGTAATTCCAAAAACCTTCTCTCATATTCATCAATGGTCATGCTACCGAGCTTGAGTTCAAAGAAATCTTTCATTTTTCGGTCATAATATCTTTTACTCAAGTATTTTTTTTCAAAATAATTCTTGAATTCTTTCCAGGTAACATCTTTCTCTCTAATGTGTTTCGCCTTCACAAGATGATCCCACCACATGTATTCCTTTCCTTTTAGTTGATACATTGCAATTCTTTCTTCTGCATCAGAGGAATAATAATGTAGTTGGAAATATTTCCTCATGCCAAGCAACCATGTTTCAACATCTTCCTCCTTCTGGTGTTCTCCATCAAACGTAGGAGGATTAATCTTGTTCATTTCTAACTTTAGTTCATCCACTCCATATCTCCTGTGATTTATGGTAGGATATGGGATTGAACTACTATGTTCCTCCTTATTGGAATATTTCAGGGAGTGGCGATGATGCCTGCTAATGCTTCTTGATCTTCTTTTCTTCTCAGGGGTCTTGCGACTCCCTGATTTTCTTGAGTCAATCTCCTTATCCAACTTGTTTTCGATTCCTTCCAGACTCTTCATCAAATTTAAGTTGAATTATCCATTTCAATCCTTGGATTTCAGGAGATTTTTGTTATCTTCTTGGTTAGTCTGGGCATCTTTATACAATCGCTCAATGATTTTCATCATATGCCCTTCCTTATCTATCTCTTCTCCATGTCCATTGGAGTTCGATCCTTCAACTCCCATGTGGATGTCCATCCCTTTTACTTCATTCTATGAACTGGAAGTAGTCTGTGCCTCTTCCATTCCTCTGCATTGAGTGTCAATTCTCTTCGGTCTTGACACTTGTTGAACTCTACAAACACAACGTCCAGTCAACTAGAATTTGTCAGGTCATCATTCCTTAACAAATCTCACATAATTCATAAACCAAATTTGTTTTAAGAAACATTCATATTTCATGAATTTTCTGAGATCTGCTCGACTCTGTAACAATTTCAGGCCTCAACCCTTTTCTCTTATCCCCAACCCCAGTGACCACAGGCTATGACCAAGTACTAGATCGATAGGCACTTAATCAGGACTTTGGGTTCCAAAGTCTTCATAATACATCACAATAGACTCTTGGAGTTCCAAATTAATGAACTTACGAAGTAGGGTGGATCAACGGTCCATGTTTACCCAACATCCAACGACTGACACTCGCTGTGGAATTTTTGTCATCGAAGCTTCGGGACTTCGGAGCTTTGGGAATTTGGAGATTCGAAACTTCGGTTCTGGAAGCTTTCACGCTTGCTTCCTTCAAATCTCGCGACTTCCAAACTTCCAACTTCTCTATCCTCCAGGTGCACATAGTACAACTATCACCAACTAAGGCGATGGCATGTGGTATGCCTAGGATGGTCCATGTCACCCCAGGTGACATTTTCCGACCCCACCACATCTACCCTTTTACTTCGAAACTTTGGGTTTCACAAGTTTGTGCATCGACACTTTCCCCTTCTCCCGATTGTTGCAATTTTGAACTCTCCCTGGATAATCGATGATCCTTATCTCTCTCGCAACCAATGGTAGATATCCACTTCATGATTCCTTGCTTCGAAATTTTTCACCTGTCTTCACTTCCAATCTTTCGATTTTTCGAATTTTGAATCATTCTTGCGACTAACTCGTGTGCAACATTTCAAGATCTAACGGTCAATATCTCCCCTCAAATATGCGGTGTATATCTCTTCCGAGACCTCAGATCTTCAGACTTCATAATTTTTTGCCTTAATGCACCCCGCTTCTCCCAATTGTCGAACTCCGATAGGTTTCCAGGATAACCCTCCTGCACCTTCTCCAAATCTGATGATTGTAAAAGGGTTTCCCTTCCTTCCAAACAGATCCTATGACCCACATTACTTTGCGGCCCAATACCACTTTTAGCATGGTTTTATGACACTGCTACTCCTCCTGAGCTCCATAACACAACCAAGGTAACTACTTGGCACTCAGGAAGGTTTTGAGGTTCGAAATTAGTCCCTCTAGACATGATTTCCACTCGAATCCTTGGGTCCAAAGACCACTTATCCAGCCCATCCAGGCTGAACATTGAAATCTTGCTCTGATACAAATTTGTATTGACTTTTCAACATAGAATAACCCTTGACCAATTTGTTTTGACTTTTTAGCACTCAAGGGTTATTCTATGTTGAAAAGTTAAAACAAACGTATGTTCATCGAACGATGTTGATAAAATATTTAAAATGATCATGTGGATACTGTTCTTCTTGATGCCTTGGCCAATGATGATCACTGTAAGGTAGTTATTCAATTATTATAACTGAATCTTCAATTCCTAAGGGTTCAATTGTACGCTCTAAATGTACAGGGAAAACACGAGTTAAATTGTGTGTGAAAGTGTGGGGGAATTATGGTAGAGAAAAATCTCTGAAAAAAAACACAGAGGAGAAAATTAAAATTCGTTTCTGTAAATTAAGATGAACTGAAATAAAATTATACAGGGACAGTGAGAAGAAATGATGAAGATAGAGAAAGTATTAAGGAGAGAATAAATATGAACAGATTGATAAATCTAAGTGGTTTGGTCAAGAATGGATTCTGATATGAATATATAAATAGAAAGGATTTGAATTCTTAATCTTTGACAAAGAAGATAAAGAGTTGGTTTGCAGGTTCTTAGTGACAGAGAAAGATTCTAGGGTGGTAGGGAAGAGCAAGGGGGGACTGTAAAAGCCTCCTGTACAAGTTGGTGCTTGTACATCTGAGAGTTGTAGCTTCCATTCAGTAGGTGCTGAAGAAACAAAGGTAGCAACCTGATCTGGGTTGTAGCTCAGATAAAATAAGAATGTAAAGAAAAGTTGGAGCTTGCCTTTCATTCATAAGAAGAAGAGGTTTTTCCCTTTTAGGTTTCCTCATGAAAATATCCATGTCACTATTTATGTGAGTGCATATTAATTGATCAGAATGATTTTTAGCAAGACATATAGTAAAAGGCATAATCTATGTTCATTGAGTAATCTGTTTTAAAGAAAAGAAAGAAATTTTATCTAATTGATTCACGCCCCCCTCTCAGTTAGGCTATCTTGTTCAACAATTGGTATTAGAGCACGTTACTTCAAGATTTAGTTTAATCACTGGAAGTTTGATCTTCAATAATGGATAAGAAATCTGATTTTACTAAACATGGATTACCTCTGTTTGATGGACATAATTATGCTTTTTGGAGTATCAGGATGAAGTTATTTTTACAGTATCAAGGAGTATATGTTTGGAAAGATGTGTTGAATGAATATAAGGCTCCAACAATAGTTCCAACAGATGCTACAGGGAAGAAACTCTATGAGAGTAATTCCAAAGATATGTATGGAATACTT
>ML808606.1:0-27996 GCA_009831015.1 Picea engelmannii | reverse complement strand
GGATGAAGTTATTTTTACAGTATCAAGGAGTATATGTTTGGAAAGATGTGTTGAATGAATATAAGGCTCCAACAATAGTTCCAACAGATGCTACAGGGAAGAAACTCTATGAGAGTAATTCCAAAGATATGTATGGAATACTTGGATGATTGGCAGGTTCATAATTTGTTAAGGTAATGCATTGTGAGTCAGCAAAAGAGTTATGGGAAAAATTGAAGAAGGTATAAGAAGGAGATACTAATGTTCATAATGCTAAATTACAATCATATAGAATTCTATTTGAATGTTTAAAGATGGAAGAATATGAAGATATAACTACCTATTTTTTATATATTGATGAAGTAGTCAATACTATGAGAGGTTTAGGAGAAATAGTTGGAAATGGTATTATTGTGCAAAAAGTGCTTAGATCTTTACCTACAAGATTTGATCCCAAAATATCTGCTTTAGAAGAAAGAACTGATATTGCTACTTTACTAATGGATGAGTTGCAAGGAATACTAACATCATATGAGATGAGGACATCTAATGAGAGTCCTTCCAATAAGGAAGCATCTTTCAAGGAAAAAAGAAGGACAAGAAAAATGTTGAAACATAAACCAATAATAATGAGGATTCAGAACAAGACATGGAAGAAGCTAACTTTGTCAAAAATCTAAAAAGAGGTACTGGCAAGTACAAAGATAAACTTCCTCTCAAGTGATTTAATTGTGGTAGAATAGGGCATTTTGCTTCTAAGTGTCCTTTCAATAAACATTACGATGGAGAAGAAGAAAGTAACATCAAAACCAAAGAATATAAGAAAATGTATAAGAAGCCATTTCAAAGAAATTCTTATAAAAAGAAAAGTCTATTCATACAAAATAATAGTGAGTCCTCAGATATAGATGAAAGTGATGAAAGTTCAGATATAAGACTTTTTATGGCTATGAAAAATCATAATTATGAACTTATTGAAGAAGAATAAGGTGAAGTTGACCTGGAAGATAAACTTGTAAGTGTTTTGTCTGAACTAAAGAAAGTAAGAAGAGAATGCAAACAATTCAAAAGAGAAATTGAGAATTTAGATCAAGAATTACAGAAGTCAAACAATTTAATTGAAAACACTAAGATCATGTTAGTTGACTTAAAACTCAAAATAGAAGAGTCTAGAGTGACTGAATAAGCTCTAAATAATATACTTACAGAAAAAGAAAAGGAAAATGAAGGTTTAAAATTTGAAGTAGTTTTATTAAGAAAGAAAGTACAAAAAAATAACATGAACCATAGTTCTCAAGTGTTGGATCAAATTTTTTTTTTTCAAAGATCAACTTATGATAAGAATGGAATTGGGTATAACTCTCAAGTTACTAATACAAGCTTTGGTTCAAGTCTTGGAAAATAAGGTACAAAACATACAAATGAGAAAAACAAATACAAGCAAAAGGGATCAGAAAAGAAAGAATATAATTAGGCTTCAACAGTGCATATAAAAACTTATGACAGTCATCAAAATAAGTTTGAAGGTTATTGTTTCTTTTGTTATAAGTATGGACACAAAGCAACTTTCTATAATGTTTTTTCAAGAAACATAAGTGCACATAACAGTCATGGCATATCTAGATTTGAATATGAAAGAAGACATGATAAATCTATTCAGAACAATGTGAACAACTCACATAAAAGATTTGATGCTTTGAAATTTGAAGTTGAATTCTATAGGTGTAATAACTTTGGACATATTTCAAGAAATTGTCCAATGAATTTTCAAAAATCTGTTATAAACCAATACACAAATTAGAAAACTAGTTATTGGAAAAGGAAGAATGATCATTTAGAAATTGAAGAGTGCAAACTTGCTTTACAAGCTGATCATAAAGTTAAGTGGTGTGTGGATAGTGGATTGTTAAAACATATGTTAGGCAGAAAAAAAATCTTTGATTCTTTAGATGAAATAAAAGAAGGCTCAGTCACATTTGGTAATGATCAATCGACTTGAATAGTTTGAAGAGGCACTGTTTGTTTGAACAAATACATAATGGTTGAAAATGTTTTACTGGTTGAAAATATGGAACATAACTTGTTGAGTGTAAGTCAAACATATGATAAAGGGCATCTTATGATATTTGATTCTAAACAATGTCAAATCAGGGATGTTAAAACAAATCAGTTAGTTGGAACAACTACAAGGACATCAAATAACATATACATTTTAGATGAGAAGGATGAAAATTTCTATCTTGGACATGAAGATGAAAGCTGGTTATGGCATAAAATACTTGGGCATATTAACTTTGACAATTTGATTCAGTTAAATAAAAAAGAGGCAATAAGGAACTTACCTGTCATAAAGAATCTTTCCAACTCTATTTGTAAACAATGTCAACATGGTAAACAAACTAGAGTCAAGTTTAAAAAAAGGAATATTCTACAACAAAAACTTTGGAAATAATACATGTTGATGTATGTGGACCTATGAGGAAAACAGGTCTAAATGGTGAAAGATACTTTTTTTTATTTGTGGATAATTTTACTCGAATGACTTGGTTGTTTTTATTGAAAAAGAAGTCTGAAACATTTAGATGCTTTCAAGTTTTCAAAAAATTGTCTGAACATGAAATTGATATGAAGATTAAATGCTTAAGGTAAGACAGTGGAGGAGAGTTTGTTTCAAAAGAATTTAACAATTACTGTGATGAAAATGGAATTAAAAGACATTTCTCTGTTATAGAAACACCTCAAAAAAATGGATGTGTTAAAAGAAAAAACATAACTGTTATGGAAATGGAAAGAACAATGTTAAATGAGTCGAGATTGAAGGACATGTTTTGGCCTCAAGCTATTCACACCATTGTACACATATTGAATAGAAATTTTCTAAGAAATAATACTGATAAGACACCCTATCAATTATGGAAAGGAAGACCAACAAACATAAAACATTTTAGAATTTTTGGGAGTAAGTGTTACATTAAAAGAATCAATAAAGATCTGGGAAAATTAGACTCTAGAACTGATGAAGGAATATTGGTTGGATATTCATGTTCAAGAAAGGATTATAAATGATATAATTTCATATTAAGAAAGATTGTTGAATCTATAGATGTAAGGTTTGATGAGTCCTCATTTTTGAAGTCCAAATCTAAACAAAAGGATCAACAAATACATGAAACATGTGACAAACATAAGATGGATGAAGAAGTAAGTGAAATAGAGGAAACTAAGGCTGCTGACAGTGAACAATTAATTCCTACTTTGATACAGGGAACAACTCCATCCAAAAGCATGACTCCATCCAAAATCATGACTCCATCTAAGACTCCAAGCAAGAGAATACAGAAAAATCACCTTGAAGAACAGATAATTGGTGACTTAAATGCATGTGTTGGAACAAGAAGCAGAAGGCAAGAATCCACCTCAACTCATGAACAAGTATCTTTACTTTCTCTGATTGAACCCAAAAGTATTGAAGAAACAATTAAATATGAATACTGGATGAACGCAATGAATGCAGAACTTAGTCAAAAGAATAAGACATGGGAATTGGTTCCTAGACCTTTGAATAAGAATTTCATAAGGTCTAAATGGGTTTTTAGAAATAAGATGGATGAAGCAGGTAAAATAACTAGAAATAAGGCTAGATTGGTTTGTAAAGGGTATGCACAGGTAGAAGGAATAGATTATGGAGAAAATTTTTCTCTTGTTGTAAGAATGGAATCCATTATACTGATTCTAGGTTATGCCAGTTATAAACACATTAAAGTTTACGAAATGGATGTAAAGTCTACATTTTTGAATGGTGATTTAGAGGAAGAAGTATATATGGAACAACCAGATGATTTTCAGGTATAAGAAGAAGAACAATATGTTTACAGGTTGAAAAAGGCATTGTATGGGCTGAAGAAAGCACCAAGGGCTTGGTATTCCAGACTTGACAATTACTTGAGGCAACAAGGATTCATGAAAGGTAACATTGATAGTAATATTTACATTAAAGAAGAAAATGATAGGTTGATCATTGTTGAGATATATGTAGATGATATCATTTTTGGTAGTGATGATGATAGGCTCAGTAAATAGTTTGCTGAGAAAGAGTTTGAGATGTCCATGCAAGGAGAAATGAAGTTTTTCTTAGGCTTGCAAATCACTCAATCTGATAAAGGTATTTCCATTTCTCAAACTAAGCATATCAATGAAATTCTTAAGAAATTTCAGATGGAAGATTCTAAACCAGTTGGCACTCCCATGGTTATTGGCTGTAAATTAAGTAAGTTTCATGGTACTAAAGATGTTGATCAGACAATGTACATATTTATGATTGGTAGTCTTCTTTATGCTACAACTACAAGACCTGATATTATGCATGTAGTTTGTCAAGTTGGTAGGTTTTAGGTTTCACCAAAAAAATCTCATCTACTTGCAGCCAAAAGAATTTTCAGATATCTTAAGGGGACAACAGAGTATGGTTTGTGGTCTCCTATAGGTAATCAACTTGATTTATATGCTTTCACTGATGCTGAATGGGAAGGTTGTGTTGATGACATGAAGAGTACTAGTGGAGTATCATTGTTTCTTGGAGGATGTCTTGTAAGCTGGTCAAGTAAAAAACAATCAACAATGTCTCTGTCTACCGCTGAAGCAAAATACATAGTAGCTGTAGCTTGTTGCACTCAGGTTCTACAGATGAAACATATGCTGAAATATATACATATTCATTATGATGAACCTATATCTATATTCAGTGATAATACCAGTGCAATTAGTATTTCTAAAAATCATGTTATGCATTCAAAAACAAAGCACATTCCCATGAAATTTCATTTTCTAAGAGAGCATGTCTAATATTATTAAACTGGAATATGTTGGCACAAATGATCAGATTGCATATGTATTTACTAAACCTTTACCTAATATTCAATTTGACAGTCTCAGGGATTAGTTGGGGGTTTACCCTCTATAATTTCATTTCACTCTCAAAGTTTGCAAGGGCTTCATAATAAAATCAGACTGCACAAGTTTATTGACTATTTTGATAGGGGTAGTTGCTGCTGAAATGACACATCTTTACAGGTGGTTTTCGTTGCTCAAGGGGAGAATGGGTTTTTCCTTTTCCATAGATGTCAAAAGGGGGAGAAGAGTTTTAAATTTTTCCATCAATGCCAAAGGGGAAGTTTGTTGGTTAGTTTGCACAAGGCTTGGTTTTGTCATTAATGTCAAACTTAAATCCATAAGACCGAGATAAGTAGCTACATGGTGGTTAGCTGAGAGATCCTTTGGAACTCGGGAATTCATAAAGGAAGGAGTGTGTAGTAGAAGAGAATGGATCTTGGGCATTATATCCGAGCACGGGGCCCGACCGTCATCAGATCTAGGAGAACTTGCAAATTCTTTAAAGTGCAAGGTGAAGTGAGCTTATAAAATCCTGAAAGTAGGAGGACCTTCAATCTTCAGGAAGGAAACGTGGTCATAGATCAACTTTTCATTGATTGGAAAGTCAAAGAAAGGAGTTTCTCCAACCTCCGATATCGCGATACGCGAAATCGTGAAACGCAAAGTCCCGATGAGATCATTAACAGAGAACATGTGATAAGTGATATTTAAAACTAGGTGGGGGAGTCTAGAAACTTCTCCTCTCTGTCACCCAAGCTAGACCCAATTGACTGCAATGATAAGGCCATCTTAGAGAGTCATTTCTGAATTTAAATTAAATGAGGTTTGGTTGGAAGAAATTAATTATGATACAAAGGTCAATAATTAGTGTCCTTTGAACCCTACCCCTTTTCAAATTTGCATACTAGAAAAATTATAATATTGCCTAAAGGAAGCATAGTATGTGGGAACTAACCTTGCATTGCTAGTTATTCTCCTACTCCTTTGTATAGATCAAATTATTCTTGTAAGAAGGAAGCCTCATGAACTTGAAAAGAAACTTAATTTTTTTTAACTTTTCGCATTTAATGTGGGATGAATATAAATAATGATAAAAAAAAGATAAGTCTAAGCATGTCACATACCTATGTTTGTTCATTTTAATCAGAAACTTGAAGAAGTATATTCACATAAGTACCCTAGAATTGAAATCCATAATAAGATAAATTTGAATTACAGTGTTGAAAGAAGGATCAGTGGAGGTTGGAAATTTTTTTTCCTTGAAAATAATTGTAAAGAAACCACTTTTTTTTTTCAGTAAAAATGAATCTTCAATTTGACACACCTTTTATCCCAATAATTTTGTATTGTTGTGAAGTAAATGGTTGTATTGTTTCTAGGGTTCCTTAGAAGGAAATTAAAAAATATTCTTTACCCTATCCCTCTTATCCTTATTTTACACATTGGTCTCCCACTAGTGGAAAGTAATACTATGATAAGATTCTAATTATACAAGTATATGCTAGATAACATGAAGAAAAAGAGGGTTGCTATAAAAAAAATAAAATTTTAATAAAAGTAAATCACTGCTAGTGTGGACTAAAGAAAATACTTCTTAACTCCTTTATTGGGGTTAGTAGAAGAATGTTGGACCTCAACCAAGTTTTGAGGAAACCTTGGTTAGATTTGTCCCACTTTTGGACTTTGACACGCTGTTAGAAGAAGGAGTGCCCAAGCAGAGCTGAGATTGCAGATCTCACCCATTTTTGTGGGCTATGTGGACCCAGTAAGGGGTTCTCTGGGGTTTTTGTAATGGGTTTATGGGATGTCATCCCATGGGTTTTCCCATGTTTAGGCCTTATTGTAAGGGTTTGTAAAAGTATAAATAAAGAAGAATGTATGGTAAAAGTAGAAGTTTTGAGAGCTAAGTGCAAGTAGTTCGAGTGGCTTTGTGCAACATAATGTATGTGTGTTAAGGATTTTTACTTGATAGAGAGTTGGCTCTGTGCCTTGACCTAGTTTTAGAAGGAGGATCCGGTGCTCAGTGCGTAGATCTCTAGTCCGGTGTGAAGATTGAATCTATGACTTAGTGTACAGGAGTGAATGAATGTAAGATTCAGACGAATAATAAAGAGGCGAAGCGATTGTCAGACATAGCCCCACACTGGGGTGAACCACATATATATGATGTCTTATGGTTTTCTTTGTGCTATGTTATTTATGTTATAAATTGTCTTAGTGCTTTGATTATAATGTTTAATAGATAGATATTTGGATTCTTAAGTGCTTTTATTATTTTAAAATGCTAGATCTGATTCACAATACTAGGTTCTAAGTGTTTGAAGAGCATAATATTTTTTGTTACTATGCTAGATCTATCATTGGGTATGTTATGTGATGTTAAAAAGGTTAACAAACTAATGTATGTCACTTCCTAAGTGTTAACAGAATACTCTACGAAGTTTTATTATCATCTATCTGTGTCCTAGATTGGTTACAAACACCTGCATCCTCTAACCCCCCTTGCTTCTACCTCGGGTGAGACTTTGCCTACTTCCCAGGTGTTGTGGAAAAGGCCAATAGTAGAGGTTTGTTGGTGCGTTGTTAAGCGTTGAACCCTAGGTATTCCCCTGTGCCAACAAATGGTTCTCTTATCGGGACCTGAAATTGTGATTGGTGGGAACTGAAGTAAAGAAAAAGAGAAGCTCTCTACGTAGATCTTTTGCTGAAGTGTGCATTACTCTACTTGACTTGAAAATATTTTTGCTAAGAAAGAAATCCAATCTGAAGAAAAGAGGTAAGATCCTAAAGAAGAAAGCTTTGTTCTTTGGTAAGAGAAAGATAAAAGAAATTTTTTGTTTCAAAAGCATGAATTTAAGTATGTTTAATAGATTTTTTCATAGTCTGAAGGCTAGGGCGCAGTTGAAAGAAAGATTTGATTTGATTAAATTTAATGGAAATGAATAAATATATGTTATTTCTATGCATAAAAAGATTTTTTGGACTAATAAGTGGATGCAGGAAGTTAGAATCTTTTTTTGCAGATTGCAGGTCCAACACTATGATCCTAGTGCGCAATATAGAAGAGATTGGGGAACATTTAAAAGAAAAAGAGGATTGACATTGTGTTATAACTGCAGAAGATCAGGACAACTTGTTAAGGAATGCCCTGACGCAGGTCCTATTTTTCTTTGTTGTAAGATTGTTAGTCATGAGGCTGAGGATTGTCCAAGGATGATTGCTAAAGTTGAAGGGATGAACATAAGACAAGAAAACTATGAAAAAATTCAAGAGACTAAGGGAGTGTTAGGAAGTCATAAAGAGAAAGAATCAAGGGAAGTTTAGACTATGCTATTATAGTTAAAGGACATGATGGATGTTCACAAAGATGTCAGTTTACCAGAGACCCTGAAAGAAAAACAACACATAAGTGGAAAAATAGAAGACTTCGACATAGATTGTGTCTTGGATGAGGAAACACAAGTGAATATTAAGACAAAAGAAACTTTGAGAATTTTGGGAAAGCCTACTACGGTACCTTCATTGGGAAGGATAGGCTTGTTTAAGGGAAATATGATAACCCTATGTGGAAAAGTTGCTATTGTACCTATTATTGTTCATGGAACATTGAGTGAAGAGGATTTTGAAGTTATTAAGTTTGTTGGGGACAATGCCCCTTTCCCACTTTTGTTAGGTAAGACTTGGATTGAGAAGGATCAGATCAGAAGCAAACTAGAGGAAGAAGCTATAGAAAAGAAAAATCAATAACTAAGGGATTTCATAGCTAGAAAAATAGACCGACTAATAGAAGAATGAGAGGATAAGTCGAAGCAACATAACAAAGTAACAATGCAAGAGAAGCATAAAGCAAGAGAATTATCCACCAAGATCGAAAGAATGAAAAAAAAATTGAAGGACCCATCTATTAAAGAAAGAAGTATATCCACCTAGGAAGTGTTAATAAAATGGATTTTAACTTCAAATCCTTTGAGGGCACCTCAACAGTGCGAAGAAACTGCGCTAAGGGAAGATAAGAATAAAAAAGGGAAGAGGATCCCAGAAATAGTTAGAGAGACTCATATCACAGGAAAGAAGGCAAGGAATCTCAATAAAAAGAAAGATATGTTCGAAAAACTACAATAATGTACATAGACCATATGGAATACTTCACAGAATGGAACCTCACAGTGTTGATTAAGGTTGGTTGTCATTGATGTCAATCCTTGAAGAAATCCCCATAGAACAAAGGTTTGGGTAATGGACCCAAGATTGTTTGATGTAAATATGACTCATTATTTTTTTTTCATGGTTGATAATAAGTAAATATGGATGAACTCCAAAGTGGTCCCCTTATGGTGAAATCCCTCACGAGAAGACGCTTTGACGAGTACAAGAACCCATGCTTAATTGTGGAATAATGAGATGAAGGACAATGAGTTTGTTAGGGAAACTATCTTATATGGATAGTTCTTGTCATTTCATTTCCAGTGGTATGTATAATGTCACATAAATCCTCATGATTAGAGAGTTATGACCATGTGAAGTTGGAGAACCCAGGTTTGGGTAATGGACCCAAGTTTGTTTGTTGGATAATGATATGATTTTTGCTATATTTGAAGGTAATACTATTATATATGGATAGTACATGTCATTCCATTTCTGGTGGTATGTGGAATGTCACATAACTCCTCACAGTTTGGGAGTTATGGCCTTACGAAGTTGGAGGACCCTCTTATGTCGTCTAGAAGCCCCAAAAGGTCAAAGTAGTCAAAGTGGTTTAAGATATTTTAAAAGGTAAATAATAAAGTGAAGTGATGAGTGTATTATAAATCAAAGTGAATACAAAATAAATTATTTCAGTAATAAATTTAATGGATAAATTAGAAGTGGGTTAACCCTAAAATAAGGAAAGTGGGCCAAGTGACCTAGAAGATGTTTTTAAGGAAGCTACTTGGAGAGTATAAATAAGAGGCAAGGCTCTCTAATTTTAATTACACTTGAGAATATTGAACATTTATAGGTGTCTGAGGTAACCAAGGATATCTAAGATGAATTTCTAAGGGAAGGTGAAGAAAATAAGGTCGAAATGCAAGGAAGGATAAATTCTTTTGATGGTGCTTTCTAAGGTATGTTTTTTACAGGTCATCTCACCATTTTCACAATAAAATTTTTTATATAATTATTCAGACCATGCAATTTCTATGCCATTGCGAAAACATACCCTAGTATCTTTGGTAAAAAATTCAGCTTGTTGGTCGTTGTATTTTGGGAGTTACACTCCGTGGAAAATAAGGTTTGTGGCTAGTCCTGAAACTAGTCAAAACCAGGTGTTTCAGGTAAAAACGTCATAAATTCTTCATAACAGATCCCAATTCAGTGAGACAAAATGTGTTGGTTAGGATACAATATGTAGTATTATGTGTAACATTTTCAGATCAATTTAACAAATATTGAGTGCGGGGCACACTCTACAAGGTATCTCTCTAGAATAAGACAAAAATTAGCAAGGTATGCCATTTTTTCTATACCTCATTTTATGAGAGGTTCCAAGTAGTGAAACCTAGATGAATTTCATAAAACACACTGAAAAACATTGTGTATCAGTTTCATATATTTATACATTACAGGTTCAAAGTTATGATTACTTCAAGTTAGTGTTGTTGACTAATCCAAAACTAGGCATGTGAGACTAAATAAAAGTTTGATGAAAATGTTAGTCTCTTGTTGTTAAATTTAAGGAAGGTTTTCATGAATGTGATGATATACACCAGGTCTATTACATAGATACAAATCATATTTATATGATTAAATTGATGAGGGCTTTTGGTTGAGGTACATGTTGAGTACATGGTTGAGAAAAGTAGTTGATGAGTTGGCACATACATGAGATGTATAGTTGATGATGTTGGTACATATTGATGAGTCATAGTTGATGAGTAGTTAACACATGATTGCTACATACTTGGTACATGGTTGGATGCACTTTTTTATGGTATAGGTTGATTACAGGTTGCTTGGTACAGGTTGGTGCATGGTTGATGCACTTGTTTATGGTACAGGTTGATTACAGGTTGTTTGGTATAGGTTGGTGCATGGATGATGCACTTGTTTATGGTACAGGTTGATTACAGGTTGAGGTACAGGTTGATGCATGGTTCAGATTTATTGGTACATTTTTACAGTGGTATATCTCATAGTGATAGTTTGATAGTGGTTCCATCATTCTACTTCTACTTCAGGGTGGTTGGACAGGGCAAGGATAGGTGGTTGTAGCCACCTTCTAGTTGTATCTGGAGAACATAGGGGGTTGTAGCCTCCTTCTGGTTTTAGCAAGAGAATTGGGGAGTTGGAGCTTCCCTCGGGTTGTAGCCTAAGAAACTAGGTGGTTGGAGCCTCCTTCCAGTTGCAGTTGGAAAACAAAGGAAGTTGGTGCTTCCAATGAATGTAATTCTTCAAGACATATAAGAAAAAACATTTTGTAGTTTTCTCCCGATTTGGGTTTCCACGTAAAACACTGGTGTATTGTGTATATGTGTGATTGTTTATTTCTTACTACTCATTATTGGATAATAATTATACATTGATATAACATTTGAATAAAAAGGATTATAATTATGCTATTACTAATTCACTGCCCCTCTCAGTAATCCAACAATTCGTATCAGAGAAGGTTCCTTCAGAAATCATTTTAACCACTGAAAGGTAGATCATGGAGAGTACCAACTCGTATAAAAATGGAATGCCACATTTTGATGGACATAAGTATGCTTTTTGGAGAATAAGGATGAAGACATATATACAGGCACAAAGATTTCAAGTTTGGCAATCAATTGTAGATGGATACACAACACCATCAGTTCCACCAACAAATGAAAAACCATTGAAACTCAGTGAGAATAATTCCAAAGACAAAAATGCACTTTTGAGTGGTCTCAGTGATACGGTATTCACCAAAGTTGCACATTGTAAATATGCTAAAGAAATTTGGGACAAGCTTCGAAATATTTATGAAGGAGATTCAAAAGTCAAAGAAATAAAGCTTCAAACTTATAGAGTTCAGTTTGAACAACTAAAAATGAAGGAAGATGAAGATATCACAACCTACTTCTTACGAGTCGATGAAATAGTGAATGCAATCAAGGATTTAGAGAAGAAATTGAAGAATCTGTAATTGTTCAAAAGGTACTAAGATCTCTTCCTATGAGATTCAACCCTAAGATATCAACACTAGAAGAAAGACAGGATCTAAACTCAATAAGAATGGATGAAATGCATGGAATCTTCACAGCATATGAGATGAGAACTGAACAAGAAAATCCATATGTAAAAGAAACAACCTTCAAATAACCCAAAAGATCAAAGCAAAAGAAGAAGGAACAAGAAGAATATAGTAGCAACAACGACGTCTCGGAAGATGATGAAGAAGTGGCCAACTTCATCAAAATACTGAAAAAGGGAACCAACGGTAGGTATAGATGTAAGCTTCCTTTAATTTGTTTTAATTGTGATGGTATTGGTCATTTTTCTAACAAATTTCCTCATAAGAAAAAGATAAATGATGAAGGTTACTCAAAAGTCAGACAAACATATAAAGGTAAAATAACTACAAAAAAAGTTTTCAAGAAAATCTTTTGCACCAAATCTTTTCAACAATCATACGTTCTATTCATGGCAGTAGAACACTCTGATAAAGAAGACTCCGAAGAATAATATGAAGAAGCATATGAAGAAGAAATTGAAGAGGCATAAGTTGAATTTTCAGAATAATTAATGAGTGCCATAGAAGTTATCATAAGAGAAAAGAAGAAAAAGAAGAAACTACAAGCATAACTAGATAAGAAAAAAGACCCTCAAGAACTAGAACAAATGATCACAAAATTGAAGGTTCAAATAGAAGAAAATAAAAGAAATGAAGAAGCAATCAAATAACAACTAGAAGTAAAGGACATGATCATTGGAAATTTGGAAGCAGAGATTGTCCCACTAAGAAAGGATATTCAAAAGAAAAATATGCAAAATAGCTCAAAAGTTCTGCATGACATTATCAGCAGTCAAAAATCTCATCTTGACAAGTCCGGACTTAGATACAATAAAAAATAAAAGGGATCAAGCTCCAAAATAATAGAGAAAGAAAAAAATCCAAAAAGCTATGCATAAACAATCAAAGGGGATAAAAATATATACAAGGAATATTATAGGGACACTCCTCCACCGAGAAGATTCAGATTTCAGAATCAACAATAGATAGACAAGCCTCAAGAAGAAGAAGGATTCATAAGAGAACCTCCTTTAAGAAGATATTCAACTACCAGGTATCAAACTATATATTTTGTTTTATGTTATGCATGTAATAATTTTGGACATAAAGTTGTAAATTGTAGAGCTAACAACAAGAACAATAACTACTTTGAGATCCATACACAAAGGGGTTATTCAAGAAAACCTAGTGAAACACAGAGAAGAAGTTACAACAGGTTTGAATATTTGAGCACTGAAGTAGAATGTTACAAATGTAACAATTTTGAACACATGGCCAAAAATTGCAGACTGTTAGTCCCTCCTAGAGAACCTAAACAGAGTCACAAACAAGAACCTCAGAAAATGACATGGATAAGAAAGCAAGGTCAATATAGCAATGAAGAATGCATAATCGCTCTACAAGCTAAATAGAAGAAACGTGGTTGGTATGTTGACAATGGATGTTCAAAACACATGAAAGGTGATAGAGACAAGTTTATTACATTACGAAAGGAAAGAGATGGATTAGTCTCCTTCAGAAATGATGATTCAACCAAAATAATTGGAAAAGCCATAGTCCGAATTGGGAACAAGAATGAAAAGGTAGAAAATGTTCTACTAGTAGAAGATATGAAACATAATATTTTAAGTGTGAGTCAAATGTGTGACCAAGTTCATAAAGTTACTTTCGATTCACAAAAGTGTGAGATATGAAAAGAAGGTTCAGGGAAATTGGCTGCTACAACTGCAAGAACTTCAAGCAACATATATGTGTTAAGTGAAATTGAAAATGAAAAGTGTTGTCTAGGAAAGGAAGATGAAAATTGGCTATGGCACAAAAGAATGGGTCACATGCATTTTAATAATTTTGTCAAAGTCCGCAAAAGATAAGTAGTCAGAGAAATTCCCGAGATCACGAAACCAACCAACACTTTATGCAAGCATTGCCAACAAGGAAAGAAGACAATGGCTAGGTTCAAATCAAAGGAATGTTCAACAAAAAAACCACTGGAAATTGTGCATACTGATCTAGTTGGACCAAATACAACAAAAGGCTTAAAAGGTGAGAGATACTTTATGTTATTAGTTGATGATTATACAAGAATGACTGCAGTTTTATTTCTCAAGAACAATTCAGAAGCTTTTGAAAACTTCAAGATCTACAAGGAAATGGTTGAAAATGAGATGGATTCAAGAATCAAATGCTTAATATCGGATAATGGAGGAGAATTCACCTCAAAGGAATTTATGAACTACTGCAACAATCATGAAATAAAAAAGCAATTCTCCATTTCTAGGACACCTCAACATAATGGAGTTGTTCAAAGAAAGAACATGACAGTACAATAAATGGCTCGAACAATGATAATGGATTCAAAGTTGAAAGATATTTTTTGGACATAGGTAGTGCATACAACAGTTCACATTTAGAACAGAGTAATGCTCAGAAACAACATTGATAAAACTTCCTACGAGCTATGGAAAGGAAGACCAGCAAATGTGAAGCACTTAAGAGTTTTTGGAAGAAAATGCTACGTCAAAAGAGAAGATGGAAGAATGGGAAAGTTTGACTCTCGTGTGGACAAAGGAATACTTATTGGTTACTCAAGTACAAGGAAAGAATACAAGTGTTACAATCTAATATTAAAAAAAGTTGTGGAAAGAATCAACGTAACAATTGATGAAACAGGCAGACCAGAATCAAAGGAAGAAGAAAACAAATCAATGGAACAACTTTTCAAAGAAGAAGATGAAAAAGAAGTAGAAGAGGAATATGAAGATGAAGAGAATCCAACAGAAGTATAAGAGCAAGTTCAAAAAGTATCTCCAAAGACACCTAGAAAACGAGTAAAGAAGAATCATCCTTCAGATCAAATTATTGGAAACAAAGATGCAGGAGTTGAGACTAGAATAAAAATCCATTCACCAGAACGAAAACACCTAACACTCTTATCTATAATTGAACCAAACTATTTTGAAGAATCCAGCAAGGATGAATTTTGGAATAAGGCCATGGATGAAGAATTGGATCAAATAGAGAAAAATGACACTTGGGAATTAGTTCCAAGACCAAAGAATAAGAATGTGATAGACACAAAATGGGTTTTCAGGAATAAATTGAATGAAGATGGACATGCTACAAGGAACAAAGCTAGATTGGTATGTAAAGGATATGCACATATTGAAGGAATTGAATTTGAAGAGACTTTGAAGAGACATCGGAATCGAAGATTGAAAACCAGTTATCACTCCCATGAAAGCCAGTTGTAAGTTGAGAAAAGATGATGATTTGAAGTGTACAAATCAGAGGAAATACAGGTCAATGATTGGAAGCCTACTATATGTGACAACATCCAGATCATATGTAATGCAGGTAGTTGGACATGTGGCATGATTTCAAGAAGCACCAAAGGAATCACATGTATTAGCAGTAAAGAGGATCTTTAGATATCTCAAAGGAACAAAAGAGTTTGGATTATGGTATCCAAAAGGAAAAGATCTATCACTTATTGCCTACATAGATGCATATTGGGCAGTTTGTATTGATGACCGATGAAGCACCAATAGAGAAATGTTCTACTTAGGTCAGTTTTTGGTATCATGGCTAAGTAAGAAACAATCATCAGTATCTCTATCTACAGCCGAGGGAGAGTATATTGTAGCAACAACATGTTGTACATAGTTTATTTGGATGAAACAAACTTTGACAGATATACATGTTGAGTATGATGAGCCCATTCCAATATATTGTGATAATACAAGTGCCATCAGTATCTCAAAAAACCCAGTGATACACTCCAATATGAATCATCGTCAACTACGGGACTGTAGGCTTCCCCTTTGACTGGACGTTGTTCTGGTCATGTCAACCCCGCGACTGAGTAGAAAAGTAAGCACCGCGAAAATTTGGCTAATGAGAAGCAGATCCCATCGATCCTACCTAAGTACATTCCACCTTTGGATGGATTTGTTAACCATGACAACATCCCAGGAGATTTTGAGTACGTCGTTTTTACTGCATACATTTTTAAAGGAATACACATAGTCAGAATTCAGTTAGGACAAATCTCGCTATTGAAGAACATCAACTTCAATTTAGGAGACAGGAAGAACTACTCTATGTTAGCGCCCCACCGCTACTTGACGAGGTCAACTGGAAAGAAGCCTTGCCTCATCTCAAAACCATGGATTAAGGGGATGGCGCAGTCCACCATGATGAATGTGATGAAGATTCCACATTTTTGGACGCCACTAGAAGGTTAATGCTTGCATTAAAATCCTCTTTTCATGCTATCATGGAGGATACCTATGGCTTGACCGAAGGATTATTGTGGATCCAACATTGATCCACTGAATTACAGGCTTAAGTGTGAAGGGACCTGAACCTCAACAGTTTTATCTAGGGAAGGCCTCAAACCGTTCCCTGGAACAATGCATCAAGGAAGCTTACGGAGAAGTCGAAAAAGAAAAGCGAGGTTACAAGGTAGCCTCTATACAGGATGGCACAATGTGCCTCTCTTGCCAACTCTTAGCTAGAAATCTTGTAAGGAAGAACTGCACCACATAGATCACTGGGTTCGTGGTGCACCTCGTAGGAAAATGTGTGGAGGGCATGCAGATGAGCTGGGTGAACTACATCATCAATGAGCTAGAGAAGGATTATCGCGAAGCCCAGGATTTGGGATATGAATTCCATTACAGCTGGTTGATCATTTTGATCTCATTTGTCGCTTGAAAAATGATTGAATGATCCACCTTCCCAGAGATCGAACTCGTAGAGCCCTTTTCCACTAGGTTTTCCACCTTGTGGTACACCAATGACATGATGAAGCAGTGGCAGTCCAATGCCCTATTTCTTGCATACTATCAACAATTGAAGGTTTCCATTGAATCATTTCCATGCATAACAACACGCACCCTGCACCAGTACCAACCAATAGAAAGTTTTCCCGTCGATCCCATTTCATATACATCTCCACGCACATATATGAGAAATAGGAAGAATTACAGTCGTACTACAAGATGATGGATGACAACATTGACCAGATTACAAAGGAGTGGCCGGAGGAGTTTCTTGTACATGTTGCTGATGCAGAATTATTCGACACTGAGACCATAGGAAGCCCCATAGTTACCCAAGTCGAGCATGCCAGATAGTCTAGTTGGACAAAGAAGAAGAAAAAGAAGGAGGAAGTCTAGGATATAGAAAGTGATGAAGAGGAAAATGCTTCTAAAGATAACATGTCTGTGTCACTCGGAGGAGGAGGAGAAGATGAAGCAGAAGGATAAGGAGGAGGTGATGAAAGAGAAGAAGAGCAAGGATGAGGTGAAGATACCATCCCTCCACTTGAGGATCCCCTTACTGTAACAGTAACACCACAGAAGAGGAAAGTCTATTTGAAGAAACCCTAGCAAGGAAGAAGACACGCGCTAATAATCCCTAGTTAGAGGCCACACTCACTGAGGATGACATCAGTCTGGTCCGTAGAGATATGGAGGATGCTTCTGAGGGCATATTGCAGAGGTATGGAGAGAATCAAGAGGAGTTATATGGAATAATTGAGAAGGAATTGAATGAAGTGCAACAAGTTGTCCGCTTGGTACGCACAGTACCTATTGCATCATTTGCACCTTCCTCATCCCAGAATGAAGAATTGGGGGATGAACTAGCCCAACTAAGAAGGATTGCGGATGCAATAGAAGCTCAACTCAAGAGAGTCTAGGAAGAGAAGGAGAAGGCTACATAAGAATTGAAAAAGGAAAAGGAAAAAGTCCTAGTGCAATTATGAGTAGTGTAGGAAAATGTAGCAACCCAAGAAAGAGAGAAAGAAGAGCTTTAGGCGAAGCTCCAGGAGGAAAAATCCTAGCTACAAAGGGAAAAGGAAAAGTTTCTCACAGAACGAGAGATGGCCAAAGAAGTGGCGAGTAAAGCATGTCTCTTTGTGCGAGGCTTGGCATAGTAAGGGAAATATCTGGTCGAAGCTCAAATAGTGAAGCTTGTTGAGACCCTCCAGTAGCTTTAAGCCAGGATAACAAAATTGGAGGCCCAAACAGTATCGAACACCCCGCAGGAGGTGTGTGACCAGAGGGAGGAGATCGCTAAGAACACATTATTAAGGATAAGAGCCCTCACCTCGGAATGAAAACAACTAAGTGATAGAATTGCACAAACATACAAATGCCTCACCGAGGATCCAGAGATAAGGAAGTTGGAAGCACAGTTACACGAGGTGCAACAAAATGCATTTTCCGTGCAGGTGCAGATGAAGATTCTCACAGCGGTAGAAATAATGAAGAGATCCCATGAGCACTGCACAATAAAACAACCGATCACTTCCCTCCAGGGTAGGGTAATGGAAGCGACCCATAAGCTACAACCTGTGCATGATGAATCCTGTAAGGTGTTCGAAGATATTGATGGACAGGGCTCACAATTGGATCAGGTGTTTGCAATAGTATAACAACGCCTAGAAGGGCTTGTTATAGAGAAGACAATATTATTTATTTCATTTTAAAATTATTGGAGTTACTTCACACACACCTAGGATTTCTTTTGCCTAAGTTTTTTCCTATGTATATTAGTCATTATTCAGTCTCCTATATTTTCGGAAGAATATTCCTCTAGGGAGAATATTCTCTTCAATTCACACTTCAGTTTGATTAGTTAAGTGGAGTCTAAATGCCAAATTGGTATTATCACCATGAAACATTGGGATCATCACCAGTTAATGTGCATTGTCCTTAGGATCATCACCAAAACAGAGCATTAATCATGATTCCCTGATCTCCTTCTCACTTCCCTCTGTCCCTCTGTTTCAGTCACTTAACTAAGGACTAATAGACTAGTTAACTCAGCTAGGTGCCAATTCACTCCCGTAACTTCCCAAGAGACTAGTCTAGGTGGAATTTTACTCTCATAACTGCTAGTGTGTGTCAAAATTACTCTAGACCACCACTATGGTGCATTGGATTATCCTCCATTGCACATTTATTGAGTTATAAAAAGTATATCATGTTTAAATTATTATTCATTCATTTTGTTAATGAGAAGTCTTCCATTCTTTCTCTTCTGCTTCTCTCTTCTTCTATTTTATCTGCAAATGTGTATGTCAATTCCCAGCTAGATCTATTTTGTGTAGGTTCAACACATTTACATGGTATCAGATCCAACATACTTCTAGGGAAAAATACACACCAAATTATTTTTGCAGGTAACGAAGATTGAAGACAACGGAAAAATGGAATTTCCAAAAGAATTCATTCTTACAACTTACAACTTATTTGAATGGAAGGAGAAGATGATAATGCATCTTCTAAGAAGAGGATTGTATAGGTTAACCATGAACATAGAGGAAGAACCAAAATTATCCATATAAAAATCCAAGTATAATCAAATAGATGAAGCATTCAGAACAATTTGCAGTATCATTTCTCTTTATCTTCTCTTTCACATATCTTCCTGTAAAAACCCCAATGAATCCTGGACCACCATGGAAGGGATTTTTGGAGAAAAGGATGAGATGAAGGGACACATGCTCGAGGCAAAATTTCTTATATTGGATCCAAAAAGCTTCAACAATCTCCAATATTTCATTACCAAATATAAGGATTTGTTGTTGCAACTCAAAGATTGTGGGGTTGATAAATCTAAGGATGAGAAAAAAATGGTTTTCACCATTCTCTCCAAAATTGGTCTAGAATACTCAGTGTTTATATCCACATTTCATTCATTTAGATTCACCTCTAGACCATTACTTTCAAGGTGCACGAATAATTACTTAATTAATCATACATCAACATTAATTTCAAGGAGTGTGAATAATCTAATTACTTAATTAATCATACATCAACATGATTTCAATGGTGCAAGAGAATCTATTTACTCAATCCTAAACTAAATTCAAGACTATAGTAGACATCATAATAACCATCAATTCTTCATAATGCAATAGAATAACTACTTTTCTTATTCGATAACTCAATCAAATGAACGCCAACTAAGTAAGGGAAGGAATATAAGGACTTTTAAACACGCGAGGGCATAAGAGAAATCGTCGTGACAGGTAAAAATATACTCTAACATCAATAGTAACTTGCCAAATGCTTTCATGGAGGTGAAGCATCACTTATTAAATGTTTTAAGTGTCGTAACAAATAAAATCTAGATAAAGCTTATTATGTTTATTTTATGTTATGGATTATCTTATTTAAGATATATACAAGAAATTCCAAGGCCATATTAAAAGTCCACATTAAATTTTAAGGGAAGGACCAATCTTCTTTTAAAAACGATTGTAACTCGGGACTACCTTACTAGCATAATCATTTAACACATGATAAATACTTCACAAGGAACCTCATCCTCCTTCGCATCTATAATTAAGGACTAAAGGAAGTCCACTTCAAGAAACAGTAATTAAGGATTATGCTCATGTAAAATCTAAATTTCTCTCATTATTTACCATATCAATTCATCGTGATTCCATAAAATAACTTAAAGCTTTTAACAAAAATACGAACAATCAAGAGTGAGTAAGAAATTTCACTATAAAATAAAATTCACGAGATCATAAGTACAACCTTAAGATAGATAACAAATTATTCTATTTCTCAATAATAAAATTCCCCATCAGGTTATAAGATCAACATTACATCAGGTGATCGATCTTTGTAACTAAAGGACTCTAAGCATGGTTCTAGTTGTTTTATTTAAAGGAAGTTTTAAGTTTTAAGGTTTTTTTTTTTTTTTTGAAAAGGGGGAAATCAAGCCATTACAATCTCATGAACAAATTTGTAGAAGACTGAATACTTTTAATCAAGTGAATGAATAATTTAATCAGTTTTCACTAAAAACATTCAATTGTTGCACAACCAATTTTTAAAGGACGTGAGAATCTAGTGTACAAGATCAACCAACACTTGCTTCGGCCTACAGACTAAACAAATTACCATGTAAATAAGTTGTTGTGATTCAAATAATTATGCCTTGGATAAAGACCAGATACAACTGCAACAAACATATTTCTTTCTAGGACTAGACACCTATGCAATTAAATTAACTATCAGGGAAAATGCCTAGGGTAATGCTCCATGATTCTACTAAAGGTATTACAGAGAAAATATGTTGTTGTCAGGGGAGAATTTCCCAAGGTATTACAGGTAATACCAAGTGCCTTAATTCATTTTTCCAGATATTGGGCCCATCCCTCCAAGCAATATCTAAGACACCTTTTTTATTTCGTGGATATAATGGAAAACTGTAGTGATGTTGACATGAAGGGCGTGCTTCTAGGAGATGAAGAGTGGTCAATAGAAAGCGATTGAATCACCTCCTCGGATTAGTTGGTGTCAACGCTCTCTATTACTTGAATTCATAAAAAGATCCTAGAGAACTTGAGCTTGTGTTGTCTGTAGATCGGATTAAGGAGTGGAGCTTGCATCGACATTTGAATAATCAGGGTTTAGTTGTAGCGCCAACTAGGTGGGTTAGTGATATAACCAAGACAATCACCATCTATATGCACGAAGCGGGTTTAGCACCGATAGTAGTTCTCTTTTAGTGAAGTTGTACCCATTAACGTAGAGATAGGAGTCGCTTGAGACATCAAGCAAAGAACGTTACAATAAAGGGTATCACATTACTTACGCTCAAACAGGGAGGGTTTAGGGGCATTCATGTTAGGAAAATAACCCCTCACATAGGTAGAATAATATATTCCAATGTAATAAAGGTAAATATTAATAAGGCCTAGCAATAAGGAAGAATAAGTTGAATGTAAGAAGAGCTAATAGAAGCTTTCGCTTCTAGAAGGATATTCCTCTAGATGGTTCTTTTGATAGTCATATTTAGTATAAATAGGATTCGAGGGTATGATAACTATTGTCTTGGATATTATTGTAATAGAGCTCTGCTCTATTGGAGGTTTCCCCCTCGAAGAGGCAAGTGAACATTGCTCTTAGTAATATAAGTGCTCTTTCTGGTGTTATTCTGGTATAATTTTGGTATTATTGTGGTGTTGTTTTGGTTATATTGTTGCTCGTCTACCACTTATAGAATTTTATTTATGTTCTGCATACCTTTTATATATGGAATATTACAAGTGGTATCAGAGAACTTTCCTCGATAGAAAATTGTGGGTTAATTTGTTTTCCAGGGTAGAGACATATTCTGACGTCTTTAAGCTACAAATATTTGTCGTTACATGTATAAACCCACGATCGGTGATCCATACATGTAGTAAATACAAGTGGTACTTAAGTTCACATCTTTTGGCCACCCTTGTAACCCTTGTTGGTACCCCTTCGAGTGGTAGCGCATTAGACAACACCTGTATACGAATCAACCTAGATTTCTTGAAGCCCTCTTTAGATAAACCTATCGGTTTCCTGACTGTTATAGTGCCACTTAGAACAACACTCAGGAAGATACTCTCTAGTACCTCGGTAGTCGGGTAGTAGGGCTAAGGGCATAGTCTAGCCTCCTTAGTTGGTGCCCTGATATATTGGGATGAGTACTATTGTTGGATCCCACACGTATATCAAAGATCTATAGCATAGGAAAAACCCTTGTCTGTAGAACCCTTGAATCCCTAACCCTTAGGGATGGAAACAAAAAACAAAATAGACAAGATCTATTACCACGAAACTGTGTTCTAGTTTCCAAATCACTTCACATTTCTTCCTCATTAAGCATTTGGGCATTTCATCACTACAGTATTCTTCAGAATGGAGTATGAATCCCCAGGTGTAAAACAAAAAGTATGGATTTTGTTGCACCATTATTTGAGACCTATTCCATTGGATTTATCTCTTCACCCTTATCACATTCATAACTATCATTTTTTCAGCAAAAGTTTTGACCCCACCTGGCCCTTTTCGGTTCCCTTGTCATCATGGACCATACCCATAGCTAAGACTTGGAAGCTCGCTTCAATACCTTGAAATCTAATTTCATAGAGACCCAACAAGAAGTGAGACAACGCAGTGCCAATATTTCCACCATCAATAAAAACATGCATTCTTCCATTGTCGCCTCAATAAATGAACTCAAAGAAGACCTCAAACAGGACATTACTACCCAACTTGAATATGTCACTTCGATGATCTACACCAAGATGCATATCCCTATAGATCCCTATACCGAAGTTGAAACTTTATCTCATTCCCATAATTTTCAACCCAATCACTTTCAACGTGACCTATGCCTTCCACATGTGGATGTGACCAAATTCGATGGCTCAGATCCCACAGGTTGGGCAACTCAAATGGAACATTATTTCTCTTTGTATGGCATTACCGATGACTTGGCCAAAATCTGATATGGTGTTTTCCATATAGATCAAGAACGTTGGCAATGGATAAAAACTTCCCGTCAAGGGTATGTTTCTTGGACACACTTTGTGGCAGAGCTTTATGAACGCTTTGACACTAACACCAACAATTTAGGTCATTTGACAAAGTTGAAACAATCTAGCACAATGGAATAGTTTATAACTTCTTTTGAGCGACTGGATTTTTCGTACATAGGGCATGTCTTATGATTTTATCCAAGAATGTTTTATCATTGGCCTCAAGGATGATATTTGTGCCCATGTTCTCATGGCTCGGCCTTAGAATTGGGTGGAGAATACTAAATGAGATAAGGAAGAAAATAAGGTTGTCTCTTCTCAAAACCGAAAATCCTCCTTTATTCCTCACAATAAAATAGTAAATCCCACTCCTCCTTCTACTGCAGTAAAGATCCAAAAATTGACCAGGGCTGAAATGGTTGAACACCAACTCAAAGGCCTTTGTTATAATTGTGATGAAAAATATTTTCCGGGACACAAGTGTAAGGAACAAAATATTTTTATCGCCATATCAGAGGATGTTGAAGCTCCCCTTCTATCTAAGTCACCTGAACCCACTAACATAACCCCTTCTTCAAACCCTCTTTAAGTAGAAACGATCATTTCCCTAAATGTTCTCACTGGCTTCTCTGCTCCCCAAACCCTCAAACTAATTGGCTACATCAAGCATATGAAAGTCATCATTTTGTTTCATAGTGGAAGCACCCATAATTTTATTCATCGCTGCATTTCCCAAGAAACTAATTTCAATATCTGTGCAGTCAATAATTTCCAAATCATGATTGCCAATGGCAGGTCCATGAAATGTTGAGGGTGTTGTGAAAATGTGTGTCTCCAAATTGGTGACTACCACCTGAAATATCATATGGTTTCTATCGACATGGGCATTTGTGACATTGTGTTGGGTCTAGGCTGGATAAGGACTTTGGGTCCCATTCTCATAGATTTTAAGGAATTAACCATCTAATTCAACTAGGAAGGCCAACAATATAAGTTCTAAGGAATCACTGCCAGTTCCCCTGATATCATTAGTTCCCATCACATGGAAAAGATGTTAAAAAATGATCATTGGGGCATTATTTCCCAACTCCATTCCATACAAGCAACTGAGACACCCTCTGTTTCACAAAACCTCCAATCCATCCTCTCTAAACATCAAGGGTTTTTTTCCACTCCCCAGGGACTCCCTCCTTCCCATGGTGTTCATGATCATTCCATCCCTCTTGTCCCAGGAAGCCTTCCTCCCAATATCTGTCCCTATTGTCACCCCTTTTCCCAAAAAAATGAAATTGAGAAAATGGTTCAAGAACTACTTAACACAGGTGGTATCTGCCCCAGTACGAGCCCCTACTCTTCTCCTATGGTCATGGTCATGAAGAAATAAGGTTCTTGGCACATGTGTCCTAACTTTTGCGCCCTCAACAAACTCACCATTAAAGACAAATTTCCCATTCCTGTCATTGATGACCTCTTGGATGAATTGAGTGGGACCTAGTACTTTACTAAACTTGATCTTCATTCTAGCTACCACCAGATTCATATGAAAGTGGTAGACATTCCTAAGACTTCTTGTAGAACTCATGAGGGACACTATGAGTTTTTGGACATGCCCTTTGGCTTGTGTAATGCTCCCTTCACTTTCCAAAGCCTCACGAATAATGTATTCCATCCCTTTCTCTATCATTTTGTCTTAGTTTTGTTTGATGATATCCTCATCTATATAAAAACCTAGACATACCATCTTGCTCATGTGGATCCAGTTCTCCATCTACTCTCTTAGCACAAACGTTTCGTGAAACAATCTAAATGTGCTTTTGGCACTTTAGAAGTCGAGTACTTGGGTCATCTTGTTGGAAAGGATGTCGTCAGGGTGGATCCTAAAAATATTGAATCTATGCAAGGCTGGCCTCACCCAAATACTCTCAAAATATTGCGTGGATTTCTGGGCTTAACAGTCTATTATCGCAATTTTGTTAACAATTATGGAAAGATTGCAACCTCTCTCACTGCACTCCTTAAAAATAATTCTTTCACCTGGACTCCAACAACTGCTCATGATTTTCAAACCTTGAAGATGGCCATGTGCACCACTATAGTCTCGGCCCTTCTTGATTTCACAAAGACCTTTGTCCTATAATGTGATGCTTCAAGTAAAGGAATTGGCATTGTCCTTATGCAAGAGGGTCGTCCTTTGGCCTTTACCAGCAAACAATTGTCTGAATGAAATTTGGGAAAATCAATCTATGAAAAGGAAATGTTGCCTATTCTGCATGTTGTTGATCTTTGGTTCCCTTATCTATTGGGAAAATTCTTCCAAATTAAGAGAGATCATCAAAGCCTCAAGTATTCTCTAGAACAATGCATTTCCTTCCTAGAGCAATAAAAATGGGTGACTAAGCTCTTTGGATATGATTATGAGATCATTTACAAGAAAGGAAAAGACAATGTGGTTGCGGATGCAGTTTCCCAAAAATATTAAGATGAAGGGTCCATTTTTTCTCTCTCCTTCATTGTACCAGATTGGCTCCAAGTCGTTCGCAAAGAATGGCTACACAATCCCAAAAGTTCGCATCTGGTACAAAAATTACAGTCCAATTTTCCAGTTTCCCTAAGGTACTCTTGGCTCCATGATGAGATTCGATACAAAGGCCATTTGTATTTAAGTAAACAATCAAAACTTAAATCTGTGGTACTTTCTGAGATTCATGCTACACCCACAACTAGGCACTCTGGGTTTACCAAAACCTGTGATAGGGTTAAACGTTCTTTTCTCTGGGATGGTATGAAACATGAAGTTCATAATTTTGCGGCTGAATGTGATGTGTGTCAACTCAAAAAGGAAGAAACAATCAAATCTTCTGGCACACTACAACCTCTTCCGATTCCACCTGCTATTTGGCGGGATATCTCTATGGACTTTATTGTAGGATTACCGAAATCAGGCAATAAATTAGTCATTATGGAGGTAATTGATCTCCTTTCCAAGTGTGCTCATTTTTATGCTCTTCAACACCCATTTACAACATCCACTATGGCTCACCTTTTCATGGATCAGGTCTTCAAGCTTCATGGCATGCCACATTATATTATTTTTTATTGCGACCCAACTTTCACAAGCAATTTTTTACAAGAATTGTTCAAGCTACAAGGCACACAATTGCATCTTAGTACAACTTATGATCCCCATAATGATGGTCAAAATGAAGTTTTCAACAAGTGTTTGGAAACATATTTGAGGTGTTTTTCATCGAAAAAACAAAATTAGTGGGCTCAATGGTTATCACTAGTTGAATGGTGGCACACCAATTCTTGCCATACAACTACCTACATGACTCCTTTTGAAGCGGAATATGGACAAAATCCACCTTCAATTATCTTAGATTTACCAGGTGTGTCGAAGGTCCAGGTAGTCGAACAAACGCTTACAGTTCGAGAAGCTATTATCCGTAACCTCAAAGAAAATTTGGCCATGGCCTAGAATTGTATGAAGAAACAAGAAGATCAAGGTCACTCTGAATGCCAATTTGCAGAAGGAGATCAAGTGTTTCTTTGATTGAAACCTTACAAGAAAAATTCCCTCAAGGTTGACCATTGTCAAAAACTGGCACCCAAATTTTATGGTCCTTATACCGTTCTCAAGCATGTGGGATAGGTGTCCTATTAGTTAGCCCTGCCTAGTCATTCTAATCTACATCTTGTTTTTCATGTTTCTTGCTTAAAGAAGGTGATTGGAACTAAGTGCCAAACTCAAACCAACCTTCGTGAGTTGGATGAAGAAGGCTCCATTTGGCTACAACCAAGCATTTTTGGACCATCATGAGCATCACCTACGTTAACAAACCATCAAGGAAGTGTTAGTCCAATGGAAAGATACAACCCCAGTAGATGCCACTTGGTAACCAACTACCATTCTGCAACAATTTCCACATCTCAAGCCTTGAGGACAAGATTTTTTTTAAGGGGGAGGACATGTTAGGGACCTAAACCCTCATGTAGGTAGAATAATATATTCTGATGTAATAAAGGTCAATATTAATAATGCCTAGCAATAAGGAAGAATACATCGAATGTAAGAAGACTTAACAGAAGCTTCCACTTCTAGAAGGATCTTCCTCTAGATGGTTCTTTTGATAGTCATATTTAGTATAAATAGGAGTCAAGGGTATGAGAACTGTTTTCTTGGATATTATTGTAATATAGCTCTACTCTACTGTAGGTTTCCCCCTCAAAGAGGCAAGTGAACATTGCTCTCAGTAATCTAAGGGCTCTTTCTGGTGTTATTCTCATATCATTTTTGTATTATTGTGGTGTTGTTCTGGTTATATTGTTTCTCATCTTCCATTTCTATCATTTTATTTATGTTCTACATACTTTTTATATCTAGAATACTACAATCACATTACTTACACTCAGACAGGGAGGGTTTAGAAGCATGCCATTTAAATCACTAAAGGAAAAATAATTTAAACTACAAGAAGTTAATCTATGGAGAGAAATGGGTATACATGTTTTTCACACAATCGCCCAATATTGGCATAGTATTAAACAAATTATATATATA